>JANSTT010010234.1:0-24910 GCA_026745375.1 Platyura marginata | reverse complement strand
AATTTTATGTAATTTCTAGGGTTTTTAATCATTTGTATTCAATTTACCCAATTATATTTATCGTACAGACAAAATAGTCAAATACAAAGTTGTAAATAATAAACAAGTACGCATACGGGTATATTTTAATCGGCGTAGCCAATTTTTTCTTCTTTACTGGTTTTTATCTATTTTATAGGTATTTTTATACAGTTTTAATAACCGTTTAGAGAATGTTATGTTCTAATAAAAACTTAGAAATATATTCAATTAATTCTAAAATCGTGTATAATAATAAAAAAAAAATCAGAGATATTTTATTAGAAAATATTCTAAGACCACTTTTAATTTTCCATGTAACGTCGTCCCATCCTAATGTGCAGGGCCATCTTATAGCATAACTAATCCAAATAGGCTTAATAGCAATTCTACCATACAAATGTTGTGAAGATTTGCTTAAGACGGCTGAATATTTGTTTGACGAATGCCCCCCTCCCCCTTTCCAGAATTAAAGCCATTGTTATGTTTATGTCTTTAATTATAAAGAAATAGCCATCAGAGATAATTAATAACAATTTAAGCTAACAAATTAATTTTAAAATCATTTATGAACAAAAAAGACAAATCCTAACGATCTATCATCAATATCATTAGCTGGAAAACCGATGAGTCTACTATTAATGGACACTGGCATAGACCTCTTAACGAAAATTAAATTATCCACCATATGGCTATCTACAAATTACGGATTTCTACTGTGGCCTATTCTATGTGGTATTTCCGTAACTATTTTCACATGGGCGATGGTCTATTTTGATAGTGATGTACCTGGTGTACATCCGCCATCACCATTGTCAACACAGAAATATAGGTAACCGCGTTTAATTCAATTGATAAAAATATTAATCAAGTTATGTTTATGAATTATTATACCCAGGTATCATAGCCATCGTGAACGAACTTGTCATTTGAGTTATTTAATGTCAATAGCCAGTGGAGTTATTGTTTTCTTCTTGTTGTACCTTTCGAATAGTGAGAGTTAAATTTAATGTTCTCAAATATTCTCTGTAGAAAAATAATTATTACATTTAGTTATACTATATTTGCAGAAAACATTTTTAAGGGTCAGGGGTCAAATTCTGGTCGCAAATCACGGTTTCTAACATTTACGCACCGCACAAAATAACGCTTCTGCTCATTATGAATTTTAAAATATTATTCTTTTTAACAGTGTATTTGATGATATTAGAAAACTAATTAAATAAAATATTTTATTGTGATAGATGTAAAAATTTTTTTTATATTGTTTTGTACGACACGGAAAGTTAAAATCAGTCGTTGTTATTGTAGAACCATTGTAATTATGCGAATGTTTTATTTTCTTTGAGTGAATTTGTAGATAAAAAAATAAGTTTTACAATAGTGTCTCACAATATTATGATTGAAAGTTCAAGGTCAGCCTAAATTTTATCTCACAACCTCCTGAGCTTGGAGTACTTGATAGACGTAAAATAAAAATAACCGATAACGATTTTACACGGCAGTGTAATAATAAACCGCAACTGTCTGCTGCCACTTCGTGAAAAAAACATTTTGAAATAAATTGGTCAATGCCTTGAAACATTTTGCTTGTGCAGATAAAATCCGCGATTTACGTCCAGAATTTGACACCCAGATTAAAAACATTATTTTCAATACAATTAAGAAATTAGAAATTTCATATTTATAGTAGTAAACATGCATGATGCAACTAATGTTCTTGCTTACTACGCGTTTAAACTTAAGATTAAGAAAATAACAACACTTGCAATGAATTGCAATAACAAAAAAACTATCACTATTAAGTTTTTCTTTGCTTGTACATACCAAACACATATATACATATATACTAAGTAAGATATTTATTTTCTGAGCACTTTTTAGTAGAACTTAAAAAAATGCATTTGTTAGAATTTCTTATAGTAAAACTTATTTTTCAAAAACGATGTTGTCTAAAAATGTGCCTTTCACAAAAAAAAAAAATTAAATTAAAGATTAAAAGTATGTACTGATGAGAAATTGTAACCTATATCTTAGCTTAGGTTTTTGCGCAATATTTAAGAATTGCATCACACTATTGGGAGTATAAAAACACTTAACCCATTAGAACCCAGAATTATTTTTATATAGCAGGAGTTTAATTCATTTACGAATGATATATACTTTTCAAAAGAGATGTTGAAGTATTTGTAAATGGGTCGTTTTCGGCCCTTTGGGTTTAAATGGGTTAATAAAGTTTTTTGTTATAACCCTTTTTTTTGCTATTTTTTAGGTTTTAAGAATAACCAATCTTCTGGAATGTATCTACCATGTAAAAACAGAATGGGGTGTATGTCCAATAATTAGACCGACCAAATGGCTCAGTGGATTGAGTGGTTGCTTTTGGAGCGGGGAGGTCCCGGGTTCAAGTTCGACTGGGATAAAACATGAAAATGTTTTTCTCTGGTACATTAATTTGAATCTGTGGCCAGGGTGGTTGGATTGCACTTAAAAACAGTCTGATAACGGCATTATCTCAAAAAAAAAAACATTGCTTAAATGGCAGTGAAATAGCGAGCAAAATTTGTAAGGTTTCCGTAAAAAGAACACTTCAATCAAGTGCTACATTTTCCCACAAAAAAAGAGATTATGAGATCAATTGAGTAACTGTACTATAGAATAGGTCTAACCTATACAATAGGTCTAAGTAAAGGCCGCAATGTAGGTGATTCATAAAAAATCACACTCCTATCAAAAAAACAAAACAAAACAAAATCAAATGTACAATAATTCTTTATTTCTGAAATTTACCAAAACGTCGCTCTACGTCTATTCTTTATAAATCAAAATTACCAAATAAAAAGTAATTTATTTTTGGCTTCGAATATTATAAACGTATTAAACACAGGAGCATTGTTTATTGTCGTATAGTTTATTTCCAGCTTATACATTCCAGACATTAGTAAGGAAGGAATATATTTTCCCATTAATGGAAATCCATGGAAATAGTAAAATTTGTTCTACAATTAAAATTCGTTAAATTTTTATTTTTGGTACATTTTCTAAAAATTTTATACTTACAGGTTCCAAAGGGCACGCTTCCCTATTCATATTACTGTAGGGTTTAATATAAGAAATCATTGATTCTATAAATGAGTTAAAAATTGTTGTTTTAATTTTGGTGTAATTACAAACCTCAAAAATATGTCTAAAAATTGTACGATATGAATTTGCTGTAGTTAGCAACGGTTTTGTACTGAGCACAAAATTAATCTATAAACAATCAAATAAAAAGTATAATCAATTCAACTATACGTGGCTCTGCAATTAATTAACAAAATTCCTTTGCAACGTGGATAAAAAATCCTGCCATACTAATTTTTGTAAGCAGACAAACTATTTAACAAAATCCTCTATGAAAATTTAAAAAAAAAGCAGCTAAGTAAATCTGGACGGCTTCCACTACTAAACTATCCTTCCTCAATTACCTCTATCTTTCCCCACAACCATTTTCAATTTCATATTGTGAGAAAATAGCCAAAGTTTGATCCTTTAATTCGTAAAGCTTTTATTTTATATTTCATATATAGGTAGTGGAAATTGTTTGGCGCTGTTTGTAACCGGAGTCTATTATGAAAATAATTTGCCTTCGTATTTCGATTATTTTCGCATTTGTCAGATCTGCTTTCGATACGTGCCGGTTATCGAGTATTTACGTAACGCGATTCTTAGTTCATCAAATCTAATAGTCAATAATTCGGTAAATAGATTTTAATTTGAAATCTGATAATTTCGACGATAGACCCGCCACCCAACAAAAACAACATTTCCATTATTGAAACCGAACATAATCCCCCTCCATCTTAGGTTTAATAGTCTGGCTAAATCCGGTACGTTTTACATTATACGTATTATTACAACTTACCGTTAATACAGGCATCACTTCTTTAAATTCGAAGCCAAAATTAATTTGGCTTACATCTCTATTTACTTGTTTCAAAGAGCAATTACCAAATGCACAAAATTGTTCGTGACACCAACATTTCATATTTGTAGCTTTAAGTTGATTGTCCTCCTACAATAGTTTGAATTTAAAGTAATGTTAATAAGAAGTACTTAAGGCTTACATCCGCTAAAACACCAATTCCAATCCAAAGGATGATAACGAAAAACACAAATTTATTGTACATTTTTATTCCAAACTGTCTGAACAACAACTAACGTAAACTAATAATCAAGCGACTTATTTATCGAGCAGTAGTAGTAGTAGTTGAATGAGTTTTGTTATTAAACACTATATTAAAATATTTTGGTTTGTTTAACAACAATTTAAAAAATTATTAAGGCAATAAAAATATTATGGTACAGGTACGCACGTACATACACGTTAGAGTATTAAAATTATCATCGTATTATAATGACCAATTAAAAAATGATTTAAGTATTTTTGCTTTAGCTTGTTAAAGGCGACGTAGTATATTAAATATTGAGGGACTTAATGTAGATACCTAATATAAATATTACAACTTATCCATAACACTGGGAATTCTTCTTTTTTATTTTGAAGCCTAAAACTAAATTTACTTATTCTAGTTCTCTATTAATCTATTTCAATGAGCCATTACCAAATGCACCAATGCAAATTGTTTTGGGGGACAATAATATTTCATTTATGTTGCTTTAACTTGATTGTCTTATTTTACTATGTTAATAAGATAAATTATAAAATTCGTACATATTTTTTGTAATTTGATTGTTATCTCATCCAATAATTTTGCACCGATCTTGTCACGGTCGAGCAATGTTGATGTTGTTAAAAGGAAATTTAAGGTAATCAAATAAATTCGCTATATTTTTTGGCATTATTTATTGTTAATGTTAATTGGGCAGCCAATCTGTAAATGGATAGTTAATCTTTAGATATGTTCAATTATTATTATCATGAACGCCGCCTAACCAGTTTAAACAAATGATATTTCCACACAATAGTTCGGTAATATCATCAAACTGAGCAGAAGTTTATTTGCGGACACAACAAGATTTAAAAATTTGTCTTAATTTTGTTATTAACAAATTCCTTGAAGTACTAATTTTAGCTATTAAGTTAATGAATAAGAAAATGTATTTATTTATAATTATAATTATGCATATATTGAAATTTGTGTTCTCTATTTTATTATTAAGTATAACTATTAAAAATTATAATTTATTCATTAAAATAAAAAAACGAAGATTGATTCATTGCTTTTTTTTAATTTCTACGATTTTTTTCCAAATCTCGGTTAAGAGTAAAACTTGAAATAGTTTCTAATCGTGTTGCCAATTGAACTTCGGTTTCAGTTACATTTGATATTTTCAAAATTTGAAAACGACTTTGTCCCAAAAATCTTCCGATAACACGTACAATGTTACCTAGAGATTGGTATCATATTTACATCTTAAAAAAAACATTCAAAAACGATTAAAATTTATACCAGTAACCAATGAAGAAGGCAATTCAAAATCAATTTCATAGTAAACAGCTTGTAAAACCGGTCCACTTTCATTTCGTAGTAGTAAAATTTTTTCACATTTGTATTTGCCATTTTTAATGTTAATTATCTTTGCTGTTGAATGGTTTAAATTTTTAAATGTTAAATAGAAAAAATTATATATTAAAAACAAAATCCATTTACCATAAACTTCATATAATGCCTCCAACGATTCAAATGATCTGTTAACTTTCAGTATTTTTTCAACATTTCCGGTTACAATTTTTAGTCCAGTCGCCATATTTTCATCTTTTTTTATATCATTTTTATCAGAAATATTTGCTTTAACAGATGTTGTTTTTGATGAGCCACCATATCCAGCCGGTATCAATGGTTGAAAATGCGGTGCATTTTTACCAATACCTATAGCTTTGGCGGTATCGGCTAGTGAACGTTGTTCCGTTCTAATTTGCATATTTTTAAAAGCCGTTGCAGTTGTTGCGGTTTCTACTAACGAAATATTTGGATTGCCAGTTATAAATACTGCTGGTGGATTTTGCTGTTTTATTAAAGAATTTTTATTCAATGTGGTAGAAACTGTGCCCTGCTGATGCTGATAATTATTGCTATACATTTGATTGTTGTTTAATTGCATCACCTTATATGTAACGGGTAGATTAAATGTTGATTGCGGTTGTTGTTTTATGGGCATTGTATTTGTGGTATTTGAAAAATATTGCCAAATAGGTTTTGTAGCTAATGGTGTTAGTTGAATCTGTTGCATTGATGATGCTATATGACAAGTTATAGTTTAGAACCGCCGTCCATCAACATACTATTAAATACCTGCTCTAGACGACGAGGCTGCATTTTGGTCTTCATATTTTCGTTGTGGATTACGACTCATATTTATAAATCGTTTAAATAATTATATTTCAAATAAGCTTAACAGAAATACGTTTAAATAAAAATGGCTCAAGGCGGATATAGATTGGAAAAATATAATTTCGAATGAGTATGTTCAATGCCAATCGCAAATAGAAGTAGATGTCATCATTTTTGTTGTTGTTGGTTTTTCTTTCGAAACAGAAATTCCACGCGTCAAGAGTGGTCGCGAAATATTTTTTATGTAAAAAGTTTATTAAAGATCAAATATGCTTAAACTTTTTATCAAAAAATAGAGTAACTATTTTGTTTTCATTGCCAATTATAAAAATTCAACATCATGAGTACGATATTGGAGAAAATCGCAAGTATCGAGGCTGAGGTAATGTACAATAGAATTTCGAGGTTATATTCTATGATAAAACTGTCATTGAAACTGTTGATTTCTTCCTTCTTTTTTTTCTATTTAAAAAGAAAATGTTTTTATATTTTACATTAATTTTAAGATGGCCCGAACACAAAAGAACAAAGCAACTGCTGGTCACTTGGGTTTGTTGAAAGCAAGACTTGCGAAATTACGCCGCGAACTGATAGCCCCAAAAGGTGGTGGCGGCGCAACCGAACAAGGTTTTGAAGTTGCCAAAACAGGTGATGCTCGGGTAGGTTTTGTTGGTTTTCCATCGGTTGGAAAATCAACATTACTATCGAATTTAGCCGGTGTATATTCAGAAGTGGCTGCATATGAATTTACAACGTTAACAACAGTGCCCGGTTGCATAAAATACAAAGGAGCCAAAATTCAATTATTAGATTTACCCGGTATAATTGAGGGTGCTAAAGATGGTAAGGGTCGTGGTAGGCAGGTCATTGCTGTGGCTCGTACATGTAATTTAATATTTATGGTATTGGATGTACTGAAACCGTTGGTGCACAAGCAATTGCTCGAACATGAATTGGAAGGATTTGGCATACGGTTAAATCAGTATCCACCAAATATTAATTATAGACGCAAAGACAAGGGAGGAATTAATTTAAATGCTACCGTTGCACAATCGGAACTTGATCTTGATACGGTAAAGACAATTTTGGCCGAATACAAAATTCACAATGCTGACATTACACTACGATTTGATGCGACTACCGATGATCTTATTGATGTTATTGAAGGAAACCGAATTTATATACCGTGCATTTATCTGCTGAACAAAATCGATCAGATTAGCATTGAAGAACTCGACGTTATATACAAGATTCCTCACTGTGTACCAATTTCTGCACATCACCGTTGGAATTTCGATGATTTGCTAGATTTGATGTGGCAGTATTTGAAGCTAATCCGAATGTATAAATATTGTTTTTAAGGTTTAAAACAAATTCCATTGAAATTTCAATTGTTTTCTAGTTACACCAAACCAAAGGGACAATTGCCTGACTATAGCTCTCCAATTGTATTGCATAGTGAACGTACATCTATAGAGGATTTCTGTAATAAACTTCATCGCAGCATTGCTCGGGAATTTAAATAGTAAATAGTTAATGAATATTTTGAAGTAATATTTAATAAAAAACGTTTATTTACAGTTCCCTAGTATGGGGATCATCAGTTAAACATCAGCCACAAAAAGTTGGCATTGAGCACATTCTCAACGATGAGGATGTTGTTCAGATTGTTAAAAAAATTTAAAACTTTTTTTTTTGTTTGTTCCATTTTTTCGTGTTCATGGTTGGTAATTGTTATGAATTGTCGCATATTGCGAATAAAAAGATGGCTTTGTGTTTTTATTAAGAAACAGACAAAAATATGTTTTTAAATTGAAATTGTGAAAAAAGGAATAACAACTTGAATATAGAAGGTAAGAAATGTTTATATTCTATTGAAAAATTTAGCATTTCAGCTAATTTAGTATTTGTTCCCTAATACCCTTGACTAGTGGCGATTAATTCAGAGTTCAGAAAGAAATCTCTATCGAATGTATCCTACAAATATTCATAAAATCTTAGAACTTCTAATAAAATAAATGCTGATATGAACATGACGATTGTTTAGCTTTACCAGTCAGTGGAGACAGGAAGCGTTGTGTGTTCAAATTATCCAAAGGTTGTGCACTTATAATACCGAATAATTCAGGTACAACGACGACTTACTCACAGGGGAAGGGGAAAAGGGTGACTATACGCCGATATTGGTTAAATGTATTTGAGGTTTATTAAGAATGTTCTTTTTTACATACATCTACAATTCTACATAATGAAGTGCTTTGGTGCTTCTTTCTGGATTCTGGATTGTCCACTCCTACACTTCACTAGAATGATTTTCACTAGAATGTTTTTCGGAGAGGGTTTAATTGAAACACTTAAACCCTTTTTAAATGCTTTTATTGAAACAACTTAAATTAACAGATAAACAATAGATTTTAGTTAGATTACGATTTTATTAGTTAACTATACTTAAAAACGCGCCCGCTCTTTCCGGTGTTGTAAAAACGACTCCCTAAAATTTCGTTAATTAATTTTAATAAAAAAAATCAATAGTCAATAGTTTAACGTATTGACCTAATTATTGACTTTTTTTTTAAATGTTCAATATTTCTTCATTGCAACATGCATAATTTGCAATAGTGCAAATGCATGCCATGCAATGAGGAAATATTAAACAATTTTAAATAATTTACTGAAGGGAAAATGGGTTATGGGTCGGCGACCCATAACAATACTACACAGTTGTTGACACTTAATCTAACCCTTGATATTATATACAAGGTCACATTGGCTCTACCTTCGTATTTATTTTATTTGAAAATTAAATACAGATAGAGGATGAATATCACAAAAATAATCTAAAATTTCGTTTTCGTATCATATGGCAAGGCGTAATTAATGTTATTGCTCTCTTTGAATTTTCCCCTTAAACCAAATGGAATCGGTCCAACTATACTGATCGGATCTCTACTAGGACGAAATATTGGCACAAATCCATTTATATATTCAATCGGTCTTTGTCTATAAACTTTCGTATGTATTTGACGAACAGATGATTCTTGTTGTTCTTCATCTTGATTTGATAGTGAATAGTCTGTGTCTACGATCCATGACGGGGATGGTTTAAAATTGCTCATGTAGATTGATGATGAGATTATGGCATCTTCAGTGTTTCTTGATGATGAAGTAGTTGTGTCTATTGGATTTTCTCTAAATGTGAAACGAGATCTAGGCCGACTTTGAATGTCATTCCATTTGTTCGTTGGTTGTTCATGCTGTTCAGGTCCTAAGACATTGTTCAATTTTGGTAAAGTTGTAATTGTCGATTGTAGGCTAGGTAATCTAAAATTAACATTTCTGTATGTTGTCGGTTGGATATAAGGCATTTCGGTTGTTGATCTCTTGGTGTTGGTATTTTTTCCTAACGTTAGATCCGAATTAAAATATCGTTTGTATCCTCTATACGGCTTTGGTTTATCCATTTTTAGTTTTTCCACAGTTTCTGTGATTTTTTTATTCGGCATTTCCTTGACAATTGTATTCAAATTTGCAATTAGCATTTTCTCCATAGCCACAATACGATTATGTATGGCTGGACTATGGAAAGATCTAGGAATGGCCGTTGGTTGTTGATTATCTTGTGAAACAATTTCCAGAAGACTTCGAAGTTGATTGACCATATTTTTGTGATCGGCATCGATGATTGATGACATTGTTCGATTGAGATTTGGTAGATCAGGCAATGATTCCAGAACAGGTGGACGATCCGTTTTTATTCGTTGAAGGTAATTTGATCGAGATCTTGAATTAAAGAACCGCTTACGATTATTATTGTAAGTATCACCATCCTCTTTTGTTGAAATTGATTCGGTGTCTCTTTTTTGGTTAATCCCAATGTCTTGATCATGATCTGGATTATTAAATAAACTCTCTATAATTGGATACGAAGAGATCGTTGGAACAGTACTTGTTTCGTTTTCATTCTGTTTTTCAGGCAATTGTTTGCGCAAACTGATACGAATTCGTTTCTTTCTCTTAGCGAAATTGTATCTCCTTGGTGTTGGCATAATTTTCTCGACAATTTCCGTAACTTTACTTTCAGAATTTTCTAATTCTATTGTTGTCGATTCATTTTCTGTGGGGATCTCGGTTGGTGCTTCCATCGCTTCAAGTGTCGCCAATGAAGCTGTTTCAGTCTTTGTCAATTCTGGGCCTGGTTTATTTTTGGAAAATATTAAATGTAAATCTGTCCCAATATCTTCGTCGAACATTTTAATTTCACTGTTATCTCTTGGCATATTTGCCGGTGTCGTTTTCGGGATGCCAGACATTTCATTTGGATAGATCATGGAAATATTATCAATACGTTTGGGCAGTCGTTTTTTTAATTTTATTATTAGTTGATCGACAATTGGATTTGTTGTAGTTGTTTCTATTTGCACAGCATTTTCGGTTGTCAGTAAAGTTGTTAAATCATCTTCTGTAATGTGTTCGGTGGTTGTTTGCGGTAAATATTCATTTGTTGTTGGCTCAGTATAGTCAATTGGTATTGATGATAATATTTGCATACTGACGGCCATACTCCTTGATGCGCCACAACATCTAACATAATCTCCTTGATTACATTTTAATACATCACCAAGATATCTAGAATCCTAGAACAAATATTTAACTTTACTGAATAATAAATTAAATCAAATCAGGAACGATTTTTGACGTAGTGAATTTGGAGGAGATTTAGCAGATTCAACAAGGATCTACAATTTTTTGCGTCAAACAAAACAGTTTCTGGAACGGGCAGTCAGCAAAGTGTTTGACAATCTTGTCGGAAACGATAAATATTTCGTTAGTCCTTTGTAACCGGAGTATATTCGTGTTGTTTATTGTTGGACTACTTTACTATAGAAAATTAACTTTTTTGATAAATCTAAATTTGAAGAATTTGAATCTCAATTTGTAGGGGGTATTAATGATCATTGCATTGAAGCATTTTGAGTTTGTTCTTTCATAGATTTCATTCTCACTTCTTTTTTTTTGTTGAACTTTTGGTAGGAAATTTTTAATTTGTGAGATAAAATAAAACTAAAAAAATACCTAAACTGATACGAAAGGAGTTAAAAATCTTAGGATTAAAGAAAATCTAATTTTAGGATCACTCTTCTTTGTCAAATACCGACTGCATAGGTTCCTAATCAAATATAATTTCAATTGAAACTGTTATCGGAATTGGTTTCTCTAGGCCAAGATTATTCCGAATTTCTAATTTCTAAAATTTCAAAATCTGGTCCACATGCTTCGAAAAAAAACTACAGTGTAGATTGTAGAAGTATGCAGTATGGATATGCATTTTTTTTTTATTCACTTTTTTCTAAATTTTACGCCAAACTTACTTCTGGTGATGCTCCATATACACGAGGACAATATGCTCTTGGTAGACATGGACACAATTCTCTAACTGGAGAACTTTCAAACGCAGCTAGTAGCTCATCTCTGATATCTTTGATAGTTCTAATATTATCATCACTATTCACTAATTCTATTGAAAGTAGCCTAATAGCGATCAGTATTTTTAAAAAATTGAAAAACATTTTTGTTGTTTACACTTTTTTTGTCCACCTAATTAACATGATCTACCATTTTAATTTTAATTTGAACTAAACGCCGTGGCTACCCCGTACATATATTTATAACTTATATTTTCATCCGGATTTCACTTTCATTGCTAAATTATTGTACATACCTACCTTTCGATTTGTCGTGCGTTTTGTGTACCTTACCTGCCTATTGAGTACGGTTAATTGCCTAATGATAATTGCCATGTCTTCACTGGTGTGATGTGGAATATTTTGTAATTCAAAATTGATTGTAGTACAATTTTTGGGGTATGTAAATTATATTTATGTAACATGTCGATTTGTAATGTGTAATGGCAATTTTAACACCTAACTGTTTACATCTGTTGCATCCATCCCTTGTAATTTAATTCTAATTGTATTTGCCTATAGCTTGCTTAGGGTAAGCGATAAGGGGTACTAATGTTGGCACCCCCCTCCCAGTATTTGCCACTTTGTACTTCTTAAGGTTTTAGCGCAATAACTATAAAAAAAATTATTTTACAAAAAATTTATTAATAAAAAAGAGAAAATTTCTGATAATCCTGCCAATTTACTTTTTTTTCAAAATAATTATTTATTAGCATTTATTAGCCGTGAAAGGTGGTCATGTTATAAAGAGAACAAAAAAGCGGTAAGTTCGTGTAAGCTAGTCAGTGTTGAGTGTAGTGGTTTCCGTTAACCCTTTCAGAACCAAGTCCAATATATTAGACAAATCTATTTTGATAAATTAGATTTATCAAAATAGATTTGTCCAATAAATTGGACTTGGTTCTGAAAGGGTTAAGAATATAAAAACTGTTTATATTTAGTAAAAACTTTTACTGTAATTTTTTTTTTAGTTGAATTATGAATTTTTAAATATGTGTGGGGTAAACAATAAATTGAATAAATTTTAGCCAGTTTTTAATAAAACAATATGCTAATTACTGAACCTAAAAGTTGGTAGTTTCTTATTATTGGCATTACAGCCAACATTTGGGCGTTAGAAACACAGTACTTGGCATTACAGTTTTCTTATTTCAATTTTTATAAACTAGTAAAGAAGGAATAATTGGCTACGTCGATTATAATATACCCGTATGGCGTATGAGTATCTATGATTTTGTCCGCATCTATTAATAAAGAAATATTGAGTTAATTGAATACAAATGATTAAAAACCCTACAAATAACATAAAATTGATTGTAGCGCCATAACGACCTGTTGTGGAACTTTTTGGTCTTTAGTTGAAATCTTAATTTTTGCTTTCACTCACGAAAAAATAAGTGGAAGCATTGTTTTCACTTTTATTTTTCAAATATTTAAAATCAAAATTTACACGTTTTGGACATTTTTAATCGTAAAACTGTAGTAAATATCGCTCGCTCGCTGGCCTACGCGCTAACTTTCGAACGTGACTTGAAATTTTGGCAGAGTGAACGAGCTGCTTGGTATTGCAAATGAGCTAAATTGGCCCACTTCTTTAACCCCCTCCCATTGCAATTTTTCGAAAAAGACGTGCTTTTTATTGTTTAGTTTTTAGGATTTTTCGCACACTAAAAATCAAAATTTCGATAACATTGCATAAACAAAAAACTTATTTTTTTTTGTTTCTCAAAAATTGTGGTCATTGTTTTTAACCCAACGTTAACCCTTATAGGATCTCCCATACAAATTATATTTATACATATAATACATATGTATATAGGCACATTTGCGAATATTTATTAGAGCAATTACATACATCTTTTCAAAGTTGTGGTAAGGGTGAGGGAAGGGTGGGGGAGTATGGGGAAAATGAGAGAATGGTGGGGAAAATGGGGAAAGGGTTGTGAAGAGTAAGGAAAATTGGGGGAAAGCTGGTGAACGTTGGGGAAAGGTTTGAAAAATGAAGGGAACGGCAGTTTAGTCTGGAAGCCCCGCAGCTTTACTTAGCAGCCTTTTTTATTCTCTATCATTTTGTTTCGTTATATTCAATTTTTCCATAAACCAAATATGTTTCAAGTAAATAATTAAAACCCTTCAAATTGCAGCGCCATTATAGTAGGTCGTGGAACTTTTTAGTGTATGAATGAAATGTTCATTTTTGTATTCTCTATAAATGTTGTCATATTCATTTTTTCTACATTTCGACTACCTTTTGAGTAATTAAATGGTTTATATCAAAATTAGGTGCACACTGATTTGCTCCAAAAACAATAGAGATTTTACTCTAGGTTCTAGGACTACATAATAAACTGTCAACATTTCAGCTTTCTAGCTTCTTGATCACGGACAGATGGACGAACATGGATAATTCGACTTACAATTTTTTTTTATTTTTATGAAATTTATCTGTTAAAATGAACTTATGATATTAACAATTTAATTTTTGATTATTATATTTTTAAATTAGCTTTAAAATTTAAATTATTTAAGTACAATACAAAGTAAAATGAATAAAGTATAATAAATAAAACTAATTCTTTTATGTCAAATAAACTTAAATCTAAGAAAATAGGTATAAGTTGTATCAACAGGCGACAACCTCGGTTTTGGTCGGACCCACAGGATTCGCCACTGGCCCGGTATATTTATTAGAAAGATGGCAATGCAGGGACTACTGATCGGTAGTACAGTACGGTACGGAATGTTTTGTGACAATCGAAAATTATTTAGAAGTTCAATACATTCTGTGGATGTAATTGGTTGAATTACTGTCCTACTTTTAATATTCATTTGGAAATATGTTTAAATTGAATTAACGCATTAAGAAATATTGTATTTCCACTTTTCTTTAGTCAAATAAACATAATTTTAGTCAAGTGTAATGTGAGGTTAAGTCAACTGCTGTGTGCAGTTTGCAATTAATTGTTTTGAAGTTAAAAGTTATAACAACAAGCCGGTCCAAAACAAAAGTTGATACTTCATAATTTAAAAACTCTTGTATCTTTCTAAGGGGCACTTCGGATCAAGTTAAAAGGCGAAAGCAACTTTAAAAACTACTACTACTACTAATTCGTTTTCGGAATTTTGGATAGAGAGTCTGCATCTGCACGGAAACATAACTACCAAGTGAGTAGAACTTATATATATCTTCTTAACAAAGACAATTTCGAAGATATCGGTCATAACCAACAAACTCTCAAGAACAATAGGAGTACAATCAAAGTTTTTACTAATATTGGGAGATATCGAGAACGTACAAATATAGGGATCCAGTTATATTCCCTTTATATACCAAGAGAATGCTGTACAAATTTCGACATATCAGAGATTTACTGACGCAGCAGACTTAATCAAAGAATTGAAAATTCTGTTCATTTCATTGGGAACTTGAGTTGCCATATATTGTGTAAGGTAATTATGGTTTTTGTTTTTAGAAGATATTTGTTTTTTAAATTGTTTTTTGGTTGTGTTGTAGCCTTGAAAAAGAAAATAAAAACTTTTCGAAATATCGGCAACAAGTAAAGTTCTGTTTCAAAATTGACCTAGATTCCAGCCAAAAAATACCACTTTCTTCGTCCGAAAAAGCTATTTGGAAAAACACCAATTATAGTCTCAGAGGTCACTTAAAGGGGATATAAAATCTCATCCCCTTTATTAAAAATCTTATGTTCATTTCGCTTTTACTAGTTCTTATAGTTGCGACTACTTTTAATGATATTTTACAAAATTTATATTTAAGTACATTAAAAAAAAAACAATTTTTAATTGTAGGTGCACCCCACATCATAATTTTTCAATCGCATACAACATGATCGATTCCAAGCGACTCATCGTACTTGACTTTGATTATACAATAGTCGATCAAAATACAGACATTGTCGTCCGTAATTTACTTCAAACATCCCAGATAACAAGCGAAATACAAAAACTGTACACTAGCATCGGATGGATTCCCTATATGGACGCTATATTTAAATTGTTGCACAAGAATCAGATAACACAGGAGAAAATCATTGATACCATTAAAGGAATACCGGCCGTGATTGGCATGATCGATTTCATTAAATCAATGAAAACACATAATTTCGATGTTATCATAATAAGCGATTCGAATTCGGAATTTATTGATATATGGTGCAAAGAGAACAATTTAATTGATCAGATTAAAGTAATTTTTACGAATGCAGCCAGTTTCAATACAAGCAGCGGTCTACTGGAAATTCAACCATTCTCGAATCAGACAGATTGCACATTGTGTTCGGTCAATTTGTGCAAGGGCAAAGTGCTCGACGAGTATATTTTGAATTGTAAAAATGACGAAAATATTCTGTACAAAAATGTCTTCTATATTGGCGATGGTAAAAATGATCTTTGTCCAATATTGAAATTGGGTAAAATGGACTTTGGTTGTCCACGAATTGGATATTTCTTAGATAAAAATATTGACGAAATTTGCCAACAACCACAACATAGACTTAATGCAACACTACTACGATGGAATAATGGTACTGATTTAATTGATCTGGTTATGGAGCATCTAAAAAAGTGTTCCATTGATAATGGTTCAGATATCGTTTTTGAATGTAATGCCAGAAAAATTTTGTAGTTTGACGTAAAGAAATTTTACATTTGAGATTACCTATTTTGAATAAATTTTTAATTTTCTAATTTCCTATTTACACTTGTTGAGTATGTACTTAACATGAAGATGAAGATCTGGCATCCATTTTTATTAAAAAATAATTTCATTAGGGAGAATATCGATTTAGGGCTGTAGTTAGTGTAGAGCCCTAGAGCGCTCGAAAATCCTTAGGCCTCCAATGGCCCTATTAGACATCCATGGCGTTTTAATATGCCCTCGGTTTACCATTCCAGAAGATCAATTTACCTTAGGATTGTCGACCAAGATCCGTAACGGATTTCCAACAAGTTGGCGTCCAAGCGCCTTTTTCCCGATACGACCGGCCAGTCACATAGTAAATGCTCAGTCGTTTCTGGCAGTTCCAGAATCTGCGAGTTGGTTCCACCACCGCACGAACCCAATCTGTATAAGTGCGCCATAAACTGACCGTGCTCGGTAAGGAACTCTGTTAGTTTTTTAACCTTAGCTCTAAGTAGGGAAAGTAAATATTTCGATGCAGATTGATCTGGTCCTCTGATGAGTGCCCTAGTTTGTCTGCCTTCTGATATTGCTCTCCATTTTGCCAAGTGCCTCTGCCTGGAGGTTTGTTCTTGCAGAGATTTGCAAGCTCCAACCGGTAAGCTAAGGAAAGGTTTCAGTGGCTGTAATGGCAAACTAGTATACGTTTTGGCTAACTTTTTAGACTTTTCGTTCTCCTCCAGATCCAGAATGTCCGCGCACCTATATAGGAGTTCGACAGTTTTTTGTTCTGCCAAACTCACCAGGACTTAAAGGCTTTCATATACCATATACGTAGGATCATAAATATTTTTGCTGATATATAAAAATAGTTCTGGGTTTAAATGGGTTAAGTATATATTCACTACGCTACTGACTATTGACAAATAAATTTATTAAATTTGTGTATCTCATCCCGAACAATTTGACCTTTCAACAAAGTTTCGGCCAATAAAATTTTTCGCAAATCTTGCAAATTTGGCATAACCGAACAACCCTTTATATTAATTAATTGATCGAATATACCTTCCCAGTTCTTGTTGTAATATCGCCGAATTTTATTTTTGAATGTATATCCGTTTAGCGTTTTCGTCACATCCATATAACTGCCAAATAGGATTGTGTGAATGGTGCCAGCCAAACAAAACAAATCGGTTTGATATGTCCATGGACGACCATCGAGCATTTCGGTGCAGGTAAAATTTTTGGTCAGTATTTTTGTACGAAATACTTGGCGTTCGGGAAATAATCGCATATCAATTGATTGACCGAAATCGATTAATTGAATGACCAAATTATTGTTGTTGTACTCCAATCTATAAAGAGAATTATCTAATTATTGTATGAAACTTTGGTGGGTGACGGCTATTTGAATGGTTGTTGTTTGGTCCAATGAAGGAGAGCGAGATAATATTTCCACTGTGTAAATACGCTACAGTATGACGTTTCCGATTGATCCTGACGGCGACTTAGGTGAGCTTTGAAGCGCGAACAATTTTTAAGAGAAATGAGTCTAGTACGAGCTTTTTATTTTTGAGGCCAGAACGTGCTATTGGAATCGCGAAGACTACAATCGTATCCACTACTGGACAGGACGTCACACACTCTCATCGGACAGTAGATTGTATTGGGGGTGGTCGATACATCTCGTTCTGTATTTAGATCTATAATGCCGCCCACTTCTTACTTCTATCTTCATGGCACCACTCCATTATCTAGCGTACCTCCTCAAGTCCACTTTCCTTTAGAAATTTTAGGATCTTGAGTGGATTTAGGGATGGAAGGTCCCTCTCGGCTAGGCAGTACTTCCCCAGATGATCTCTACTTTTGTAGATGAGTGCTCCCCATGAAATAAGATTAATAGCTGACAAAAGACTTCTAAAGTCCTACTGTAATTTAAAAGGAACAACTGCAGAGCCCTTGTAGATTTAATTACTAGAGACTAGCTTTAAGGATTTGATCGCATACTCAATAGACTGTATGGAAGATAGAATATATGTCAGTTAGTCGACTCAGATAACCGTAAAAAAATTGCTACACGGCTCTGGCTCAGGTGGAAAAATGCCACAACCAAATCAAGATCAACTTCGTAACTGGCAGGGAATCAGCTCATCGGTGACCGATTTATATTTTACTTATATTTCTAGGAACTGATCAATTTACCTATCTCGGGAGCATTGTAAAAATGCTGGTGCAAATGCTTCATTTGCCCAGCTTAACAATATCTGGAAATCATCCGACTTGTCAAGAAGAACAAAGCTGCACGAAAACTCAAGGTTTTTATTCCAAGTCTTCATATGTCTTCACATATGAGTACCCCATTGAGGTTTCTTAACATTCTACGAAAGAAAAGCGTTGTTTTGGACCCTCCAAGAACAAGCCACAAACCTGGACAATCTAAAAACACGCTGCAAACGCTCGAAAATAAAAAATAAAAAAGTTAAAACTGTTTCGGAAAAACTGGAGCAAGACTGGTGCCTTGGAAATAATGGATCGAGACATTTGGCGACTACTGGTTCAAGAGGGACCGGAAAAATAAATGAACACTTTTAATAGGGCAGTCAATCGAAAATCTTCAAGACGGTAATATAGGGAATAATAATTATTTTAATACTTACTTGTTCATTAGCAAAAAATTGTCTGGTTTAATGTCAGCATGTATAATGTTGACCGCATGAAGATGATCGATAATTAATAACATCTGACTCGCAATTATCATAACGATTACCTCATGAACATTATGATTGGTGAGATTTTTGATTTTATTGCAGACATTTATCATTGTGCCATAATAGGAATACTTCGATACCAATATACTGGCATTGTTACCAATCACTGAACAGTCCACAACCATAAAACCTTGTAACTAAAAATGAAAATTATTTGGTATAAATATGGAACACAGCAACACAAGGAATTTAATTACAATATTTTCAAGTTGAATGCGACTCAGTACTTCCAAGCATATATAGTATTCCCAATGGTTTGGTGGACGTTCCTGTTTCAATGCAACTGTTTGTCTGGTTTTTATATTTTTAGCGCTGAAATATTTTAAATTTGATGAAATTTGTGAGAATTCAACAACAAAATGTTTGAGGAGCCTTTTTTATGGTCAATGGGCACAATTTGAAAATTAGAACATCACGTGGCCATGCAAGTTCCTTGTTAGGTCTCATATATAGACATTTAATTACAAATATAAGCCCAGCTATCCAAGAATTATATAAGTAGGGTCTACTTTGAACTTCGAAATCATGTCTTCCTCCGCATCCGTCGAACGTGGACGTTAACGAAAAAAGAAGAAAATCTCTTGAACATTTTTGAAAAAAAATTTTTCAAGAAAATTCTCAGAGCAATCAGGAAACGAAACGCACTCTACAGACAGAGAGATACAACTTCTAATTGTGCATGCAGTGGACAGACTACATCACACAAATGGATGAAGAGAACATCGGTCAAAAAATGTTGGAGAGCGAACCCAGATGGCGTACGAAGACAGGGGATACCAAAAATTCTGGTGGACAGCCTGTGACACAGGAGACGCAAGATAAACGGGCATACGAAGCTGGACCAAAGAGGCACGCCAAACATGAAGGCACCTGTTAGAGGAGGCCAAGACGCGCCCAGAACATTATGATAAAGCTCTATCCATAGTTGAGATTATTCCCTTTGTTAGAGAAAATGCCTGCACGTCTCAATCCGTAATTGGTCAGTAGACACTTAGATGGCTCTCAAAATGCACAATTCTTTGCACCGTTCCTAATTGGCTATAGGTCACGAACAAATAGTGTTACTTACCTGAAAACGTTGCCAAAACCGCCTTCGCCAACTAACGCCATCACCTCAAATTCTCGGTTCCCAATATCGATACGAGATTGCGGTTTTAGCGGTCGAATTTTATTCACCAAACTACAATCTTCGGGCATTTTACTCAGATAATCGATGAAATCCATTTTCTCCAAAAATGCTGTGCGCAACATCGGATCAAGTGGATTAACATTTTCATCAATTAGTTGATTATCAATAAATGCATTCGTCTCCTCTAACACATTAGTTCTATATAAATATTCATTGCTCTCCGTCTCATCGTACTTCTCACTAATCTCCTCCCATTGACCATGTTTTTCCAGAGAGTACTCCGGTTGTCTATGTTCGGCTACATAGATACTGTTTTCAATGTCAACACAATCGGGCAATTCGGTAAAAAATTCCGGTGATTTTCGTTTTGGAAAAATTGTGCTCCGTTGGAATTCAGATTTTCTTATTGTTCGAGCCGATTTTACATTGAGCATAAGTGGCATTTCGGTGCCGTGTTGATTATTATTTCTTACGGTTGCGTCACCGGAAATTCGATTATCGATTTGTGATTGTATTGGCTGTGGTAAAATTTCTAGTAAACTTTCCTCTATCCGAGCGGTCATTTCGAATTGTTCCTCTTTGATATGCAACGATGGTTCCTGAATTGGACCAGATCGAAATTCAGAAATCTTGACATTATCTTTAGTTGGAGATGGATTTGAATAGGTAAATAGAGACTTATCGTTAGATGTATTGAATCTGGGCATTTTTCGAATTTCGGAATTATTGCGAATAGACGGAAGTGCTTGTAAGACGGATGTATTTTTCATGGAACCGATAGCGGATTGCATAGTTTCACATTCAAGTTTTTTGTTGAATAGAACTTTTTGTTTTATTGGAGTCTGTGTGAATAGATCATAAAAATCATCCTCAGAATTGTTAACATTCTTTGATATTTCCGGTTCTACTTGATTTCCAACAGATGTTTCTGGACTTTTATCAATGGAATCAGTTTGTTCCTTGTGATCTGTTAGTACATTTGGTGCTATTGATTTAGTAGTAAATAGTATTTGTTTAGGAATTTCTTTCGTATCATCTTCATAGATATTAATCGGACACACGGGCGGAGCTAGTATTTCTTTAGTCATTTTGGCAATACTGTGTTCCATTGATTTATTGCATAAAAGATCATCGGCAATCTGTTCGGTTTTATCTTCATAGATGATGATTGGACAAATTGAAGGAATTGTTTCAATTTTATCTATATTGACGGTGGCTAATGCTTCATTTTTTGTTGGACGGTTCAGTTCCGTAGATGTTATTGCCTGATCTGGTTTTTCACATATTTGTGTAATGTCACTATTGACAACCGCTGACGATTCCAATGGTGGCATGTAATTTTTGGATTTTATTAACATTGATTTTCGGACAAACATACTTTTTGAAATAACTTCCGTTCGATCTTCATATACATTAAAGGAAGATTTTCTCGTAACCATCGAAATGTCATCCTCGGTTTTATGCGGAAATTCCGTTTTATTTCCCATCGTTAGCATTGCCGCATCCGATTCGGGTAACGGACTTAATTGCGTATCAACTGAAAATTTTGTACTAGTCGCACCTGAGGATAATGTATTCGTTTCGGTTGTTTCCATTATTGTTGACAATTGTCGTGGTACTCCAACGGTTGTAGTCAATGGAAGCGCATTGATTTCTGGCGATTGATTCGTTGGCGAACCATCATCATTTTCAATCACAGCAATTTCGGGTTCACGATCTTTCGGTATTTCGGTCAGTGGCGGCTGTTTTTTCATTCTATTTGGTGTACTCACCGATTGAGCCTTTACAAATAAATTAAATGTTTGCGTTGAGCATGTATCGTTTGGCATAAATCCATAATCAGTGATTGTATGATCGTTTAATTCATTACGCTCCTCATTGGGTTTGGTTGGTTTTTCGCAATCATGTGATGGTGGTGGTGGCGTTTTAAAAACATTATCAGACTCTTGCTGTTGATCCATTTGAGGATCTTCAAAAATTTTAAATTCTGAATTCAACGCAACGTTTGTTTTTACTTCATCGTTCGCCGTACTCAATATGTTAGACAGGCGCAGTTCTTTGCGAGGCAGTTCAAGGTCACCACCACCATCATATTTACGTTTTACTAAAATACTTTTACGTATGACGTGAGTATTTCTGGACAAAGGCTTGACTGGTTCATTGGTATCACCAAAAATTTCATCAGTTTTGCCAAAATCGACATTCTTCAAAATTGACTTTCTCGATGTGGTGGCACGTTCGAGAATTTTATCCGTTCCACCATCTTTTTTAGCAAAAATAGACAAAACAGGTTCATCGATATTTTCGTTTCGTTCGTTTCGTTGGAAATCTGTTTGCTTTGACAGAACCGGTGAATCTTCTAACGATGATTTTATGTCATCTTCCATGGTAAAACGTGTCTCATTTAGGGATGGAATAATCGATTTACGTCCACCAGGTACAATCGTTTTACGAATTGCACCACCATAAATCGATTGACGTCCACGAACGGCTATAGTTTCGTCCATTGACTCTACTTTATATATATCGGCAGGCTGTTGACATTTCATTTGACCATTTAGCCATTTTTTTTTTAAATTTTCCTCAATCGAAGATATCTCACGATAATCTTTGTCATAAATTTTTTCCCATTCGAATCCAAAAACTGTACCTTTTGGTAATTCTTTTAATGTCTCATCGGCCGATACCAGAAATTCCGTTTGTTTCTGATTAGTTCTCGAGAATTGTGGCGGAAGCCGAATTGGAACACTGACATCGTTTGACCAAATTTTATCTTGTTGTTCAGTGAATTCATTTTTACGATTATTTTTCTTGAACCATTTGTAAGCGGCCAGTTCTTCGAAACTAAAAGATGTATTCGTACATGGATATAACATAATTTTGTCATATACAGGAATACAATGTGGTTCAATTTCATCTTCAGTATAACAAATAGGCACGTTGAAATTCGATTGTGGGCGATTTTTACAATAAAAATTTGGGGGAAGCTGAATGCCCATTTTGAATAGATTACTATCATCTGGAATTGGAGTACTGAGTACATTACAGTCATCTTCCATTATTGCAAAATCTTGTTTTCTCCTATGTGCTGAATCTGGAAAAAGATTCGTCGTCTTTTTATTAGACTTTGTAGCTTTAGACCAAGGACCAGGTTCACGATAGTTTTCCTGTTTTTTGGCACTACTCAATATACTATGAACAACGGTTTCGTTAGATGGTGCTGCAGCCAGATGTTCTAATGCTGGATTTTGATTTTCACTATAAATCGCAATCGCTTTATTTGATTTTGTATTTCGTTGTTCCACTTGGTTAATACAACCAGGCCCATAACTTTTTACAGCATTTCCGGTACGAATGCTTCCAACATGTTTGTGTTTATGTGCCTGCAATGATGTTAGTGCAAATCGTCTCTCTTCCATGGTTGTCAGAAATTCTTTACGAATTGAATCGTTTTTATGAAGAATTCGTTGAGACATTGAAAATCCAAATTGCTTGTGAGCCTGATCTAATGCATCTCTTGGTTGGGCATGAGCATCAATCCCTTTTTGATATATCGATTCGGCTTTCTCAAAATTATCGCATATATCATAATAGTATGCCCAGCCAATGTATAAGTCTGACACTTGTGTTCCAATCCCATGATTGTAAAGTATTTGATAGTTTTCTTGGGGATTTGGCTGGGAATCAATCTGGAATTTTACAAGTTAACTATTGATGGTACTTACTTGTTAATTTTCGCAACCTAACTACTTACATATTTAATATACAATTTTATCATTCTTGGATCTTGGTTGTATTTGTCTTCTTTTTCAAATCGTATTAGACATTTGGCGATAATTTCATCAATTGCACTTTCTTTTCCACTTTTCGGATAACTTTGTTCCACCCACAAAACATACTCATACCATGGCTCCAATGGATCATCACCCGTATAGTTTTGTATTGCATTTTCAAATTCTTTTCGATCTTCAAGTAGTTTCTGTTGAACTTCTTGATGCCGTTCAGCATTCACAGCTACTTCCAATTGGTGAACATTTCTACCGCTAGCTAACGGTTGTATATTTTCTTTGGCATTGTCAAAGTCCATTCTATTGTGAGGAAAAAAATCACATGCAATTTAATTTAATCTTAGTATCGAAAGATTCCTTTTTATATCGGAGTTTTAAGTCTTTATCAATAATAAAAAATAACAGAAATTCAATTTACCTTATTACAAGTGTACTCTTAACTTTCGCAAATTTAGTTTATATTTAATATAAGGTGACTAAATGTTCCTTTTTAATATTTTTACACAGTTTTATTCACAAACGTCTATTCAAATGACAAAAAATAAAAATAACACAAGAAGTTTTATTCTACTGATCTACTCGTATTATTCAAAGAAAAAACGGCCATTTTAAAAAAAATTACTGGACACTTATTGACAGCTGCATCAGCTTTGAATATAGAAAATAAGGAAGAGTATATAGCGTATCGTATAGGTAGCGGCCACTCTATAAAATCTACTATAGTGGTGCGACAACCTGATTGTTGAAGAGTTATTATTTGTTTTAAACGGT
>JANSTT010010223.1:0-24919 GCA_026745375.1 Platyura marginata | reverse complement strand
CAAATTTTATTAAAAAAATGCACTCAGAAACACAGAATTGTCACTTATGATAATCAATTATGGTTGAAATACGTCTATCGTCTAGTCTCTATAGTATGTCGATTTTAAGTTATGAGCGATTTTCAGCTATGAGCGAGGTAGAATACGCTTTTAAGTTAAAACTATCATAAGGTGAATTTAGAGGCAAGCTATGATAGATATGGCTGCTATGAGCGATTTTAACTATTACACAGAATAGGCCTGTTAATATCATTGGCTATTATTTAATTAATTGATGCAGTTATCCATTAGGCTATAATACTTTATTATCGATGCTAAAGGGTCAAGGTTATTGATTTTGCTATAAATAATAAGTAGTTATTATACATCTATGTATACATCAGATGACAACTAGCATAACTAGTGGATAAATAAATAAAATAAAGAACGAGACAAAGATCGACGCAAAATGAATCTTTACGCCTAAACTCCACTTTTCACAGCCTGTTGGGTTTCAAAGAACTATTGTCGGTTTGGATAAATAATTAAACTTTTAATAGCATAGCAAATTGATAACAAATTATTGACTGTATACTAAATTAAACGTTATTAATACCTTCATATTGCATGCACAAAAACATCAACCAAATTTTAAATATCATTTCATTCAAATAATAAACCGCACACATAAATAATTATAGATATTACATCACCATTTCTTGATCTCGTTTTTTTGTTTTTGTTTTTTATTTTTATTTTTTCTTTTGAATATACAAAACCAACAATTATCGACATGAGATTGTTTCTCACGCATTAATCAAAAAGTGTGTTCAATTTAAACTCAATATAAATCAAATTAAATGCAAAACAAAAAATATTTCTTCAATTAAAATGCCACAAACCGAACAGATGGAAATCTCAATAAACCATTATTATTAAAACATAGTGTCAATATAAGAGTGGCTTGTGCTTAAGTTAAGTCAATATGTTATATATGATCGCTTAGAATAAATGTTTGAGAATTGACCATCGTGTGTATAAGTGTATATTAAACGTTGTGTGTTATGGCACAATAATATATTGGCAACAAAGTGTTTTATAGTTTCCCGATTCGATGATTTATTCGGGCTGAGTGCAAATAAAATATTTTGCATAATAATAATCGCGGGAAAAAAAAACACTTATAGGACTTAAGTCACAATAATGTATGTACATAATTTATAAAATCCATAAATATATGGGCCGAGTCTAAAGAATATTAATGATAATCTTACACGCATATTATAAATGATTGAAATAGTGTGCGATTTTGTACCAAGTGTTGGTTTTTGTTGTAAAATAATTTCAACATATTTTAAATAAATTTTATATAAATAATGTAAATGGCAGTTTTGTTTATTTATTTATTATTTTATTAATTTGATGGTAAGACGAAATTTAGAATTCTGTATGGCAGAATTTTGTCGGGTTCAAACACCGGTTACATATTTCGGCAATGGTAATTATGGCAATTATCGTCATGACAGGAGTTATTTGCTATAACTACCCTGTGTTCATATTGAAAACAACATAAATTACCCACTAAGTCTGCAGAACTTTATTTTGGCTATTTTTCAATTGTGAAAACTTTTTGGGTTATGGCATTTTTTCTGAACGGACTTTTATCTTGGAAACATTTTATGTTCACTCTGTACTGCCAACTGTTGTTATTACGATTATATATACCTACATACATATGTACATATTAACTCTGAGTAATTATACTTGATTATTAATTAATTTTGCTTGGACGTTGTTACAATTTTTTACTCGATAAATTTACACGAAAATTATGTTTACCAAATTCTTGTTTCATTTGAAGATTTCGCATCTGATGTTATTCACACCCAGTATATTTATGTAATAAGAAAAATATTGTAAACATAATTTAACAAAGCTTCCATGTAATCATAACAAAAGCACAACACAAGATGGAGATTGTTTATCTTAAGCATTAATTAGATACGTGATCACAAAATCAAACCTTAAGACATGTACTTCAGCATTTAGACATTAAATTTGGTTCACTTTACCATAAATATAATTTAATTCAAGAGAAAGTCCATTATTGTAATATCTAAACTTGATGGTTGGTTATCGGTAATCTTGAACTATAGCATTCGCACTCCTTGGGATTTATGCAAAAACATATAACATTACAGAGAGAAAATATGCATCATAGCAACGCATTTAAATGCCATTAACTGGACAGTTTGGGTACTTTGCGCATGTTATTCGTTACATGAGACCTTTACCAACCGCCAAACGCGCAACATAACGGAAATGTTTCCATTTCATCCATTGTGTCTATGAATCTGAATGTATTATCCGTTAAATAATAAAATGTACCATATATGTACATCACATATTTGGCCTTTGCACATTATATATTTATATGTATATATACATAGGTGGTTATGTTATGTTAGTTTTCAGTAATTTATGGCAACAACTGAGCCATTTGGTGTTAGCCACCTTTAAATGGAAGGTTTCAATTAGGTAATCGAAAACACGAAAGTGTTTTGGCGATGTAATTTGTAAATCAACTCAGTCAACTCATAGATAATTAATTTATGTAGCATATCCTATCGATAACTTTCGATAAGTATAGTTAAATTGTTGACAAATTAAGTTGTTTGTAAACAGTAAGTCCTAGTATAGGCTACTTTACCTAAGTAAACATTTTTTTTTAACCTTTTGAAACCAATTAATCTTGCACAAAATTCCAAACATAAGTTTAACTCATGGATAATATATGACACATACTGTTTAATGTTTATCTCACGTACAATTTATCTCAGGTACAGTTTTTCTGACAGACGGTATACATTACATACATATATGTCGCAAAAAATTTGTTTACAAATATTTTCAATCAGTAAAATAAATTCTCCTGAAATAAATTACCACACACCCCATAACTTTTAATTGGCTGGTCCGATTTATTCATTTTAAAGCTAACATAGTTAATTATGCAATTTTGATTTTATTCAAATTCAATCAGACAATTTTTGTCTTATTTTTTGTTTAACTATCATTCCTACCTCTATTTTGAGTTTCTTTAGGTTGCAACTATCGGTAAAAATTAAAAGTGTAGAATTATCTCAGATTTAGGATATAAAAAATTCTTAAAAAATGATTTGATTTTTCGATGATATTTAACATCGTTAATTTTTTAAATTTATTAATAATTAATTATGAAAAAAAAGTACAAAGACACAAAAAAAGAGTACACTCTTATATATCAATACATAAGTACATAGTGATTTGTCTTAAGATTAAGACTAAGTAAAGATCCTTTTATTTCATATACATTTACATTAACAGCAAAGCGACAATCCCGTTTCTATGTGACGTTTGTTATGTAACGGAATACTAACTACAATTAACTAAACTAGATACAATATACTATACATTACGAGGTGGTGTATTTGACTGTACATACATTGAACGTACACTGTACAATTGAACAATTCATTATTTTCATGTAAATATTTATGGCTTAATAATCCACGCAAAAAAAAGTTTATGTCAAAATAACAATATGATTTATATTTTACAATTTTACATTATGATTATAAATATGTGGATTTAAGAGCTTCCATAAATTATTTATCTAATCAGTATGCGCATATATGTACATATGTACACTTGTAATATATGGCCAAGGGCGGCGCGTGAATTTTTCGATGTTCTTTTTTCTACTTATG
Organism: Platyura marginata; assembly: GCA_026745375.1. NCBI lineage: Eukaryota > Metazoa > Arthropoda > Insecta > Diptera > Keroplatidae > Platyura > Platyura marginata. The sequence continues at coordinate 21,191 of JANSTT010010223.1, read as the reverse complement.
TAAATCGAATTGATCTTAAACAATTTATCGATAAATCATAAGTACCAAACATTTTTTTATTAGCATTAGTTCATTATACTTTTATTATGAAAATGTGCAACAACCGAACCGTCACTGGTTGCGGTAAAATTGTAAATAAAATTCATGAAATGCATAAAATTTATGTTAATTTTGTTTTAGGTTTTTTTTTTTTTTTCTTGTACTTGTTTGTTCTTACTAAAGTTGTATATATTTATGTACTGAATTATAACACTCTACAATAAAATGTAGAGTAACCTTACAGTAGATTTAGTTGAATCTCCAAGGTTGAAAAGTTGAAAATTGAATTTCAGGTTTATAATACAACGGCACAGAGCACAGACACAACATGGCATCTGAAGATGTGGAGGTTGTTAAATAAAAATAAAAATGAAATAAAGTCGAATCAAGTTTATTTATTTATAAAATGTCAGTTGTTAACACATAAATATTGTAGGCCTAATATAAAATGGTATTGATTGGATATAAATTTAATACATCTGCAACATTGTAAGGAAAATATTTTAAAGGCTACCGGTGCAATTATGAGGAAGATTGTTGTTTAGATATACATATGTATGTACTTATATAAAAGCCATGAAGAAATACTAAATAGTTTAAAAACATCATCAGCGTTTATATAAGTAGAAAGTTTATGTAGGTGATGGTCATATCATCCTTATTAAGTAATAACTATACGTAATATATCTAGGATCACATAACTATAATAATTTTCCAATCTATACTTTTAAAAAATCTTATATGTATGTGTATGTGTTTGTAAACATTTCACAATAGTGAAGTTGATTTTATAGTATAGATAGAGATTATAAGTTTCTGATACCGGCCGGCGTATATATTTGGCCACTTAATATAAGTACCTCTACTGATATATCTGTTTGAATGGATAGTGTCATTTTCTTCTATGATATTTGAAATGGTTATTTTCAAGATCAAATAAAAATAGCGATAAACACCATTAGAAAAAATAAGAAAAAATTAACAAATTGAAGGAAAACTTGTCTGTTATTCTTTGTAAAATACATGTTTCAATAATTTTGAAAATTACATCACTTTCAAATAAGTAAAAATTAAAACATTAACATAAACTACAAATAATGTATCTGGAATAAGTAAACAACTAAAAATTGATTCAATAAACAGTTATATTTATATATGGTATCATATCATAATATTTATTCATAACTAATAATAATAAATTACTTTTTAAAACGTAATTTTTTTAGTTGGTTTTATTTGAAGTTGAACCATTTCCAGTTTCAAGCCACATACATATGTAGCTAAATCCACACAAAAAAACACTAAAATAAAAACAAAAACAATACTCAGAGTACAACAATTTCATTGAGCTTTAAACGGATGCCGTTTGAAACATGATGAAACATAGACTAAATCAAATTATATATCACTCCGATAGCAAATTCATCGATTTTTTTGACATAATTTTTATCGTTCAAAACTATAAGTGGCTAAAAATTCAGTATGAGCAGAAAACTCAAAATTTAGTCTTTTCCCTAGTTGGTTTTTATTTATTTATTTTTAAAATACAATGGAAAGTTTCACGTCATCTTCAGTGAGTTATTTTTAAATAATACGCACAATTTATTTGCTTGTTCATATTCCAATCAACCGCAAACTTTTACCCGCACCTACACCAACTACGCATAAAATATAGGAGTATAATTTTCCAATTAAGCATTACGCACAAATTTTAAGTACCTAATTTAAAAAATAAAAACATTTTCTTAATTGTTTTTAATATTCAAAAGACATATCCCACTATGGCACTATCCACTATTACTTAACCATATTCAATGTACAAATTTCCTTGTTTATCTTGGTATTCTGATCTGCCACAAGATAGGTAACTGAAATATTGCTGACCTGACATACATTTCGGCTGATACTGAGATTGCCATTGCCATTCATTGAAAATCGTAAAAGTGAAGAAGCTCGCACATAAACTGCATTTAATTAATAATTTTTACGAGTCAAAAAAGAAGCTTTTACTTTCATATGAAACAGGTTGATAGGTACCTATGTACAAGTACATATGACTTAAATAAATCATTATTGTTATTATTTGCTTGTACGTACATGGATACTGTAGATTTGGGATCGTTTTGCAACATTAATTGTTAACCTTTAACCAATATTGTAAGCAAAAAGTGACAGAAAAAATCATTAAATAATTAATTTACTGAAATAAAAAAAGAAATGATTTTGATTGGTACCTCTACATACTCTGCAGTATATAATTATTATTAATTAATTTTTGTTGCGGTAGGTCAAAAGATATTAGAAAGCTCTAAAGGAATAACATCAGATAAACTATTTTTTTGTAGGCTTTTGTTTGCTCTCATCGATTTCATAATTCATTGAACTTTAAGAATTTAATTTTCATATTCTAATCAATACTAGATGCTGAATAAATGTTGAGTGATTGATACTTTGATGTTGAATAGTAGAATAGTAGATGGGAGGTGGGCAGGTGGGATATGCCATTTTGAATGATTAATACTAATTGAAGATGGAAGATGATGTTCTTTTATTATTTACATGCTTAGTAATTAAGGTACCTATATAGTAATGAAAGTAATAATTTTCTTTTATCAAAATAAAATTAATTCATAGTATTTGCCAAAAAGGTGTGTATAATTGGTATATATGTAATACAATTTTTAATAAGGTTCTCATAATCATACAAAAATAATAAACGATTTATTTACAACTGGTGTTTTACTTCCGTAGTGTAAATAGTGGAGTAAACATAGAATTCAATTTCTACCTTAGGCAGTACTAGTTCACTTATGCGTTAGATAAATTGTTTCCGTTTGTATCATTAATATTATGTACGATCTCTAACATTATGGAAAATAAAATATATTTCACTAAATGCATCCAGATACTGCATAACATACATAATATTTATATTGGTTTTTTTGTTTTTTGCCATTTATAATTTTATAACCGTTGATTAATGAAATATATAGGTAATCTATAGTGTCTAGCAATTTTCTTAATTGTTTTAGACAGCAGTTTATTATATTTAATTGTACATCATTAAAATATTATTGAGAATAATTTAATCCATAATGTTTAAAAGTGAATTATAGATATTTTATTGGTTGTTATTACTATATTTATAGAAACTATTAGAAATAATATTTTCTATTCATTCACACACCTTTTACCTTTTAATTTTAATATTATAAAACCAAATTGCTGATATAATTTATTCATTTTAAAATCAAAATACACAAAAACAAACTTAGGAAAAAAAAATGTCAATTGCTTACCTTGGACTTCTTATTCTTATGTATCAAAATCATCTAATTGTTATAGTTTTTGTGGTTGTTGGCATTAAATTGGTGGCCGGTTATTTGATATATGTACAAGTACATGTACAATGTACATATACACGAAATGAATGTACGTAAATATTCTCCTATATAACAATACTGAAATGTAATATTAATCTATTCGTTAATCGTTTATTGCAATAATTTACTTTGCGGTTTTGACATGGGCGGGATATTATATCGATTGATTCTTTTATATTCGTTGCCCGTCTCTGCTTGTTTTAGGAAAAATAAATTATAGAAATTTTTCACTTTAATTAATTTTTTAATACTAAATTAATTAGACCCGGTTAAAAATGTGTTGCAGGTACCTGTTCAAAAATTTTTAATACGCCCCATGCCTAAAAATTTTTTCCAGTCAAATTTTGATCATCTACATTTTTTTTATTATTGATAACACGCAAAAAATAAAAATGTAGTCCCATTCGGTTTATGTATAAAGAAAAAGACAATTTTATCGTAACGTAAAAAAGAATCGACTGTGCAATAAAATGTACATATATCAAAAGCTGTTTGAAAACTTTTCAAAAGACTTTGTGATAATCCATTTAGTTAGTATATTCCTCTCCAAAATTTAGTTTTTTCACTTTTCGTCTTCCGGTGAATTGATCAATTACCTAATTCTATAACGTTCTGCATCATGAAATTGCAATCTCTTCTTCAAACCTCAATCGCAAAAACTAAGAGTCATTTCCTATATTGATCGGACAATGTGTATATATACCCACTTATTGTCGGGTCTCTTATAGTTAGATTATAAATAATAATTATGAAAAACTGTCTATTTATAAAACAAACTGTTATCAATATTGCGGATCTCATCATCTCTAAAATCTATAAGTCATTAAATTATATCAAGTTTTAAGAGGTATTGTTAGCACGATGTACATATTAAATCATATAAATATGACCTTCGAATTTAAGTAGCTTCTTGGAGATATTAAACGCTTCCGTTGTTATGTCAATTTTATTATTGAAAAGACGTTGCCATCAAATGTACATTAACAAGAAGGCAAATACATACCTACAGCAAAAGTCATTTATTAAGTATTCATAATTCATGTGCCATTAAATATATGCAAAAGATGAAGAAAAAAAAATGTACAGAATCAGAGCACCGATGAGAATAGAGTAACCCTGAACTAGCAATCTACTTAAAATAAGTAATATGATTACTGACTAGATTTGAAAAACCCACACATTCGCTTTCATTATATATGTTCCTACTTGTATACATATCTTCCACCACATCAAGTACAATGTAAGTACAGAATCGAAAGCATATTTTTTTATTATTTGAAGACGATACTTAGCAAATGAACATCGAGCATAAACAAAACAAGACTTCTCAGTTTATCTTGCTATGATGCAAGATTTGTAATTTCAAAAAAGTATATCATTAAGAGCCTCTCATATATATTATTGCAGATTCCGAACAAATAGTCCGCGGAAAAAATATCTCTCCAGACTCTATTTACTACTGTTTAGTTTTTAGTTATTAAAGAAAATTGACATTTTGTGTGATTTTGATCGGCCGTATGTTGTCCAAAAAGAATTTTGTCCAAGACGGAGATTGTCCAACTGGAAATTATCCTTGAGGGAGATTTTTCTCTAGAAGTATTTTGACCTTGTAACATCACTAACATTTCCAACTTTAATGATATGATATGACTGTGTAGCGACGTTAAAATTAACGTAGATACTTCTAATATAACAACAGGAGTTGTTTTAGCCGCCGTGAACATTGGGAAAGAAGAAAAATCAAACATAAAAAAATGTTTGGAATCACTGTGCTCTCAGTTGACGGCAGAAGCGTAAATTGTGAATCAAAATAAAATATTTTTAAGTGGCGCATTATTTATACACATATAGTTTGGCTTATTGCGTTGCAAGAGCTTTAGTTAAAGCCAAAGCTTGATGCTTGGTCAACAATATTATCTCATCTCTCTTGTCTGTATAATATTTTTAAAAAAAAGTTAACGTATATTGGTATTGGTATAGGCACGTATAGGTAAGAGAATAACTATGCTCAGGAATCTTCAACTTCAAATCTATTGCTGGTCTGGCGCTACATATACGCGACGCGATTCATTTAGTTTGGCTTTTGTCGCCACCGCGTTTGTCACGCAATTTTGAGCACATCGTTCGTTGTTGAATATAATTGATTTATTGGGTATTATAACAAAAAAGCTGCATTATATTTGATTTATTTACTATATGTATTTATGTTTGATTAAGTAACTGTTTTATATGCACATTAGTTGCATAATAAGAAAGTGAAGTGATTTGTTTTTATTTTAAATGCAAGTTGCGTTACAGTGATAATGTCGAATTTATTGATTGTTATGTTTTTCTGCTTGTGAATCAAAATTGACATTATTTTAAATTAATGATCAGTTTATTCCGTTTCATACTTGTATATGAGTATAGATGCTAATATATTTATAGAGAGGCAAACATACATGACTTCGCATTTTATCAATTTACCAAATTAATTGTCCGGAAACAAAATTTAAATGTTTAGTCGGTATTGGCGCAGTTAGTAATAACAAAAAGAAAAAAAAATTAATCGATGGATTTTTGTGAAGTTTATGTTTATTATTTAATATGATAATTTGAAACCATTTTATTAAGTAATACTGTAGGCGGATATGAATTTTTATTGGTCACACTACTCATTCAATAATTATGAATTTTGTATTGTTATTAAACTGTAATTTCATCAATTTTAACAGATTGCATTTAGAATTGCTATGACGCTATGAGAATTATTTTTATTAATTAAGCTCTTTGGATTTAAGCTACGTTTTGATAAACGGAAATATTTTAATTAAAATATCCCCTTTTTTATATAGATATGGGCTTATTTTGAATCTATTATTACAAGGTTATTGATAATAATTTTAAATCACAATGTCCCTCGATGATTTAAAAAAAACTGTATAGTCACGTACGTATATAAATCTATAAATACACTTGTACTTAAAGTATCGATCATTCACAACAAGTTTCCCTCAATTCCAAGATTGATAAAACAAAAAAATAAGATAAACTCTTTTTGCCATACAAAATACCCTTAGTTCTATAATAATGAAAGGTTAGATAAAAATAAGGTAAGAAGCTTAATCTGTCTAGAGGTTGGATATTTTTTGATAAAATTTTTGTTAGTTTTCTCAAATATTTAAAGGCGTAACTGGAAGGGTGTAGTAAAACTTTCGCATTAAAATGTCAATGTTCTAACATTATTTACTGTTTCTGAATATTAGAAAAGCAACAACAACATAATTTCAAATTATATTTTCGATTAATTTCTACGCAAATTTTCATAATTTTTGGTAAATCCTTGAAACAAAAAATCCATACTCTACTATTGCAGATAATCGAATCACATAAAAGATTTCTCATATTCAAGGCATTCAAAGTTGCAAGAAAATTTTAAACCTACACTTTATTGCATTTTGCGCATTTCTATTCAAGTGTGAAATTTTAGATTAATTCGACTAATCTTTAAAAGCCTGTGAACAATATTATACTCATGCATAACATGTAATATAATAACTTATTCAGATCATATTACCGAATTAATTCTGTCTGAATATGATATTTTAAATTAATCTAAAATTAATGACATTATACTATATTGTGCAATTATTGTACAATAAATGGTAATCTCTATTACTAATGTGAGAAATGAATTGTAACCATTAGTATAGGGTACAACTGTCAATTGTTTTCGTTTAACCTACGCAATTTCCTCTTAATTTCGAAAGTATTTAAATTGATTTCAGCTTCTTAATAACAAACTGTGGATTGTGGAACCTTAAATTAGATTTAAGATAGATCCGTATTAAATTAATAAATAAACTGTGAAGGTCTACAGCAATGGATATCACACAATACTTTTCCCATTGTTCCGCTGTATCAGAATTGGATCTAAAGTCGGCGGATGGTTTAGTTTATGTTTGTTTGTTGGTTGAATGCGAGCAATTCTTTTTTTTATTTTTTTTTTACATACACCTATGTATAACTGTATGTATCTACACGTCAGTCAGATTAATACATGTTGTCAGAGTTTTATTCGAAAATTATTTTGGTTGATCAATATCCTAAAGAGTTACTGTTTGGGAAATTTTTATGTTTTTAATTGGTCAAAAAAAGAATTATTTGAGATTGTTTTCTCATAGCTTAAATTATTAATTAGAAAATTGTTTATAATTTTCATATTATTATAAAAGTAAATAATATTATAAACTCTTTCAACAGAGTCCAAGATACGAATCAAATTTTAATAACTGATCCATAAATTTTTGTTGTGAGCACGATTCCGGTCAAATCTTAAAGGATAGTCCATTGGAATTGGTCTTTACTCCTATATATATATATATATACATATAAACTTAAAGTAAGCATCTAAGAGAAATCGAACAAAGTTTAATAGAAAGATGTTGTAAAATATGACGGTGTGACATTATTTCAATAAAATTAAAATTAAAATGATAAAAATTATAGGTACAACAATAAAATAATAAAATTTAAAAGTTTCAGATACTATCGTTATATCCCTACAATAAATTTTATTTTCTGAATTTAGGATAAAGATAAAATACATAAGGACAAAATCATAGAAAATCAAAAAAATGTCTATTCCTCTTGGGATGGATTGTGAAATTTTTTGATTATGTCGTTATGGCACTACAATCGATTTTACATATTTTAACTTTTAGTGACTCGATCCTGTTATTTTTCATAGTCAGTTATTATTTCCAAATTCCTCAATGGTGTGAGTTTGTATGACTTTTAACTAACACTACACGCCGCAGAAAGTTTTTTTGATCGCGATTCCTTATGGCTGAAAATTTAAAAGAAAATTACTGTAAATTAGTTTAATCTAATTAGGTAATTACATAATTGCTATTGTTAAAAGTTGATAAAAAATGTATTTTATTGATAAATTGATTAATGAAGTATCCATTAACAACGTGTACCTACCAAATACCTACTGACAAATCGTTAATTGAATTTTAATATTTTACATATGTGCAATACCTATATCTACATAGACGAATACATGTCTAATACATTTGAATTGTACTTACAATTTAAACAATAAATTTAACAATTTCTCACCAATTGCAACATTTTAAGTCGATGATATGTGTATTATGGTAATTTTTTATCGCAAATTACTCAACGTTAAAATAGATGTACAAGCGAAGCAAGACGTAATTACATTACACTTTAATGAGAAACATCAATCAAATTAGTAACTAAAAAAAGTTAAGTTGTTAGTAAACTTATTGGTAGAAAATATAGGTTTTTTTTTCTAACCACTTAATATTATTTTACTGAATATTCAATAAGTTTGGTATGCCAACAATAGTAGCATATCTATAATGCATTTATGATTTTTTTTTCTTTCCGTAATATTATTATTCAACCAAATTTTGTAACCCTATTCAATCTTTATATAGTGACTAAAGTTTTTTTTTTTTTAATAATTCTATAATGATTATTTATGTCCATAAATTTCATGAACTGCTACGTTGACATTAAATAAAGGAGCTAATCGACCAAAATAGTTTCACTTTAAATCTAAATGAAAATACCATTTTGCATGTTAATTAAATATGAAAAATTTCCTTAGTTTTAAGTAATATGCAGAAAAACATAGTGATTATTATTAATAGTTTTCATATATTATTTAAGTAAAAATTATGATAAACACTAAACAATCAATTAAACAAAAGACTTGAAAAGTGACGAACCGTTTATTGTTGAATTTAATGAAAGAAAGTGCTTTAAACGATCAATGATAATACACCTAACGTTTAAAATTTAAGTAAGCACTCATGCCAAAATAGGTTATGTGTAATTAATTTTGAACAACTATTTTTTTTCTTCTTCGAATAAACAACAATTAGTATTTATAATGAATCTTCAGTCATTAATGGTAAGTTTTACATTTTATACTTTCAGTTTTGTTTATTGTTGTTAAAATATTATATAGATACCTACATAAATGGATGATGTGGGAATATATATGACTGTTATGTAATGCTATTCAAAATAATTTTAAGTGATTTATTATTTAAAATTGTTGATGTACCTATCCATGTATTTATAATTATAACAGGTTATTTTTTATGTTCATTTTGGTCTATAAGTCTATAATAGAAATTGTTTTTCGGTACTCCAAAGTTTAAAATAAATAAAAAATAAAAAAGTTACGTGTGCAATTTATGTACCTACAATGCAATGTATATTCAGCCCTGTAGTCGATTTTCTATATAAGATTTCTGATGCAACAAATTCCTTCAGAGAAAGAATAAATAAATAATATCAGTAACGAACCTAGATTATATTTACTTAACTCTTTATTATGAAGAATGCATCCATATCAAGCATTACAGATTCTTCTCTTCTCTTGGCTTTTAATTATTATTCGTTTAAATTTACTTTATTTATATTATTTTTTTTATACATTTAAATTTTACTTCTTTATACATTTTGTATCTATGTTTTTTCATTCAAAAATATATCTTCGGATCTAGTGAATTTAGCGGGGAAAACAAAGTGTGCTCACTTCCCTTTACTAGATATAAACCTCCATATGAGATGATCAATTTTTCAATATTATCGAAAAAAGCTTAAGTTTTTCAAAAAAGTATTTCAGCAAAATTGCTTTTTCCCAAAATGATGAAGGTACTTTTTTTGAAATTTTTCATCAGTAATGTAATTTGTCTTCAGAGTTCTGTACATTTTTGGTAGATCCACAGATATTGTTTGGAATATTTTTTTATGCACATCATTTTCTATCATCAAATTTAATATTTTATGTATCATTTTTTCAAAGTTTTACCAGTCCGATGATACTAAACCATAAATTTTCTGACAAACCCATTTTCATACCCATTTTGAGGATATTCATAGAAATATGTATAGACTTAACAAATGGTTGAAACAGGGTAAGATAAACCCCCAAAGACCGACGAGGATTAAATACATTTAAGGGTGTGTATTTATAACTAGATACATATATATATATATATATATATATATATATATACATACATACAATTATACTTTTTTCAATGGTTATCCCATTGATCCTTGACCAGTAACATACAAACCAAATTATACATTGCCAATTTCCGTAATAAACATATATGATGTATGTATTTAATTTAAATTTTAAATGCATTGCAACATTTTTATTTTACTAATAGTATTAGTAGTAGTAGTAACTGTACATACTATATGTAAGTATGTATAATAAAATACCAATCCGTATAAGATCTTCATATAGATTTTTTTTAAATGTATACGACAAAGATTGCAAAACAGCAAATTCTGCTTCTTTTTTTTTGTGTGTACAAATAATTACATTGTAAATCTCAATAAGAGGTTCTGGGCAAAGATTTGTTTTGAAACTTCAATGCATTATACAGATTAAATGGATGACCTGCTGTTTTGGTAGCCACTGATGCATTAAAACGCATTATTATACGAGGTAATATTGCAATCAGATATATTTAGGTACAGTTATTATGTGTATAGATAATGTATGTATATATATTTTAACTCTTATTTAAAGAGCTTAAAAAACTGAACTGAACGTTTGGAAATCTTTATAGTCCTAAGCCTATGAATTAATTTACCATTAAATTATGTAGAATAATTTTAATTCCATAAAAGATTTATTAATTGATATTGCAAAAATTGATGACGAAAATTTAAATACTGAAGAAAATCAAATTAATTCCTTATAATAATAATAATTATTATTATTAGCTACATATTGCATCAATAATGACAATGGAACACATTATCGCGGTCGTACTTTTATTTACATTGTTTAAATTGTTAATTGACCTCAAACAATTGTGTTTATTATCGCATAGTTGATTGAATATGTCTACAAATGGTGTGCGTTAATTGCAATTATGCTGATTTTCTTATTATATTTAGTTTTGTTTTTCGAGATACCTACACAATTTAATTTCTTATTATAGTCAGTCAATGTTTTTTTTCCATTTGCTTGGTAAAAGCTAATTAAAATTTCATAATTTCCAAACAGAACATTAAAACATTTAGATTGTGAATTATGATTATGTGAATTGCATTTGAACGGTTTTATGAAATTTATTTCCTTAACTGGTTAAACAAAAGGTGTGTTCTTAACAACAATCTTGAATATATAACTTTTCATTTTTTTAAAGTAATTTGATCTTGAGTTTATTTATTGGTATACAAGAACAATTTTCTAAATTTATTTAGACAGGTTTTTATTTCTTAAACGCCAAACATTACGTTTTCTATGTTATTTTAGAAATTACGAAAATGTTTCCTCAGGACAAATTGATTCGGGAATAAAATATCTTCAATTGAACATCACCATATATGTAGGTACATAAATAAATGAGATTGAATAAGAGTGTGAAGCTTGCAAATAGTGGCTTTAGTTGTTGTGAAGCATAATACATGTGCAGCTCGTTGCATCCTAATATTTACACTCATCCTTGAGAAGATTTACGATACCATTTAAAACTTTCGAAAAATTGTAACGAGCCTCCCTTATCTAATTCCTTACCGTGTAAAATGTGCAAACTGCTTGCTATAGTGTAAGATTATTTCTTAGTCATGGGATTCCATATATTTGTTTATGGTCATTTTATCTTTCGGAAGGTCTATAAACATACAGATAGTGGGTATAACAGAAGAATTACTGGAGGGTGATGAAAAGAGCAAGTCTTAAAATTGTCAACTCAAAATGCTTTATAGACAGTTCATTGAAGCCTATAAATATTTCATATTTGCAATGACCTTCTCACAGCCTTAATCGTAATTTTAAATTGAAAAGATAAATAAAATTAGACTGAAATCATGTACCTATTTAGAAAAATTTTAAATATTCGCTATGTAGTTAAATTAATCATCATCTACCTATTTATGTACCTACAATAACTAGAAAAATGATAAATTACACAATTATTTCTGTTATGCATTTTAGCAACAAATAGGTCAAAAGGTTAACTTGTCATAATAATAAAGAAATTTATATGAAAACCTTGATGAACTTGTAGTACCATACATTTATTCAATTAATTTCCGTTTTCATCTAATACAATTTTCACTCAATAATAAATAATTGAAACAAAATCGTGGGAAATTATACTGTCAAGCCATTAATGTTCAATCGTTCAACTGTTATAGTAAAGAATGTCTCCTATATAGATAGAGTGTAAGTGCTAACTAGCGCAAAGACCAATTATCTTTGGTGGTGGCCAATTGAATTGATTACTGATGGTTTGATGGATTATAATTGACTATAAATTGGACATATATATAGCTACATATCAACTGGCAACTGCATTAAAATGTAATAATCGTGGGTGAAAGATGGCATTTCACTGTTTTGTTACTTTAAGTATTGATGAAACATTGTTACAGCATTATCCAATTTATCTTTGATATTTTTGACGAAAGTATAAAAAAAATATTGGAAGGAAATAAAACATACGCAGAAAATGTGAAGATCCATTCTCTTTTTTGTTGATGTTTATTATTATGTCAGAAGTCAGACATGATGATAACATAATAGCCGCATATAATGTTTTGACTTCACAAAACATTGAGATTATGATGAATATGAATGGGTTATATGTATATGGTGCGGGTTCAAGAAGATGATACATAACATATGTAATTGGAAGTTTATTCCATCATCATCGTCATGGGTAACTTTTATCTCTTCGATTATATCTCTATAGTACTAATAACTTAGCACATTTTGTGTGTGTTGTAACATTGGTATACAAAAATTTTAAATTTTAATAATTTTATAATTGGTTAATAAAAACAATGTAAGGAGATAGTTGCGTTAATGAGAGATAATTTTGAAATGTTTTATTATTATTTTTTTTTTTTCAATTTTAATTAAGTAAACGTACATTGTTTAAAATATATCAAATGGATGGTGAACATTTTTGAATTTAATACATAAATTATGCGAGATTAGCCCATTAAATACGTTAGCTGCCGCTTGGAATATGAACGAATTAATTTGTAAGACCGATGGCAGCTAATGTGTTAAAGAAAATCCATTATAGAGTGCAGATTTTACACCAACTATGATACAGAAATTCCGAAATGACGAAGTCAGCTGTCAAGTGGAAGTTTCTCTGGTCTGGAGCTACTTATGAAGAGAAAATTCTATAATGGCTTTTCCCCAAATTATGCTGGCACAAAATTATGAAAATTGCAATTTTGCTTAAGTGAATTCAAAAATGTATAGATCTGTAAAAAATGTAATCTTAGCTTTTCAAGACAACAATAATAATAATAGTCGAGATTATTTACGTTAATTTAACATCAATCCTATTTTTATAGTTTATCAACGAAATTATTATTAATTTTCAGTGCCACCTAGTTTACGCAGTCATAGTTCTCATATATTTACCAGTATCACTAGCAATAAGAGTAGATTGGAATACAAATCATGGACCAATAATTCCGCCAACATCAACAGTTCCCCCAGAGCCGAAAAAACCTTATCGTAATCCAGCTCCAGTGTGGGAAAATCTACAAAATGATTTACCCAATCCAAATCAATACAAGTATGAATAAATTTTTGGCTAGATTATACTAGAAATAGATTTTTCACAAAAAAAAAATTTCATTAAAGATATATACTACCTCCGCCATCAAGACCACGTTACAATGACCTCGATCAATACGATCAACAAAAATCGCTAGAAAAACGACATAGCACATCAACAACAACAACAACTATAAAACCTAATTACGGCAAGATCATCAAACATTCCAACCAACAAGATTATGGACAAGAAAAAGCAGTGAACGCTCTAGCCGTTCAACATGTACCAAATTATGGGAACAAATATGTGGCTATTGTACCGAATTATTCGAAATTTCAATACTTTCCTGGTGCCAACAATGTGTATGACAAATATGATAAGCCCAATGGAAAATATAATCCCAAACTCAAGAAATACAAAGCTTACGAGCAGAAGGTTAAATTCGTGCCGTTCTATGAGGTAAGACGTTTGTTTGCTTCAAATTTTTGTTTTTATTGCTATAAAAATGCTAATGTTAAGATGACATCGTTGTTTAAATTATGATGATCGCAGCCTATTACCAGTATAATAATAAATTAATATGTGTGCATGATCACAACAGATTATAATTACCCATCGACCATTATAGTGAAATCTGATTGAATAATCATGACAATAAGCGTTCTTGAAACAAGTTTTCTGTGTCATAATCGAGTCAGATCATTTCAGGTAATTTTTGTTCCGATCGTGAGTATGTAGATTGTGTGTGAAATAATATTTGCAGATTATACAGGTTTTGTATACAGGAAGAAACTATGATATTTGATTAAATTGGACTAATGAATCCTCTGGTATATGAAGAATAAGACCAATTTATAAATATAGGAAATTTGTTATGTGATCTTGTCATGTTACTGTTACACACTGTTGTGTTAAAGTATTCATTATACATATTAATAATGTCGATCGATCGTGTGTCGCATGTCCAGTTATTATGCAAGAACAAAATTATAATAATGAAATGATCAAAACGCGATAACAACAAATGTATAGTATATACAGATACACACATCTTGAAGTGAAGATACAAAGTCATTAATTAAATTGTTAAATACCATTTATCACAATTTTCCTGTTTTATTTAAGAAGTATTTATGATACTAATTCGGATCACGGCTATTGTGAAAATCTTTTCATTACATCAATTCCTTGTATTGTGAGTAATAACATTGGAGCTTTGAGAAAAATATTGGTATGATGGAGAAGATATTTCTTTAGGACAATAATATTTTTAAGATAATTTAAAAAAAGGTTTTTTATTTTTCAATCTTGTGTTAGGCTCGAAGGATGTGAAAAGGTTTTTTTTCGAAATCGAAATACTTTATATTATACTTTGTTGTATGTACTTATAGATACAATGTACTACAATGTTAAGGGATGGGTGGGGTATATAAATGGTTTATAAGAAAAATGATAATTCGTGGGAGAAAAACAAATTGTGATGATTCCAATTTTCACATTATTGATATATGTAAATCTCTCCTTCAATTTTATTTTAGGGAATACTTAATTTACTAGGTTACAAAAATTCATAACAATAGACTAACACTGAACAAAATTTTCTCGCAACGAGAGGTTTTTTTTATATTGGTTGATTTTTTTTTGTAATAAAAATAATTAAAAACAAAATTGTAAGTATCAAAATTTCACCATTTTCAATCAATAAATTCACATGAACACCAAACTTGTCCATAACAGAAAATTAAAGAAAATATTTTTACTTCATTTTTCGAGGTTCATATGAAGAAAAAATCAACAATAAGTAAGAGTGTTATATAATAAATTTTAAAACTGCACTATTTATTTTTAATTTTTTATCAATATTTTTTTAAATCAAATGAACAATAATTGCACAAATTATTATTTAAAAAAAAAACATCCGGGACATATAAACATGTATCACATGTACGTACAACTCTATTAAAAAATAATCAAATAATTTCAATGTGGAATATTTGAACGATTGAAGTTAATTATAATTAATGATCGTCAAACAGTTAATTGATTTAATTTGCTCGATTAATGCTTTAATAATTTATTAATTAACCGGCAGGTTATCATTAATCAATAACTATATGTAACACATTTCAAATTGCCATCTATTAAAGAAAGATTTCTCAATGCTGTCCATTGTATTTATTGTAATATAATAGAAAATGTTTCCGTATTCTAATTATTCTACAAAGAATCAAATAAAAATTAATACTTCTACATCTTACACGAACAATAAATATATGTATAAAAAAAAATATAAAAACAAAAAAGAATTTTAACAATTTTTCAATATATAATTAAGATAAAAATCGCAAATAATCGTTAAATTTTATAATTCAAACAATATGGGAGTTACAAAAGTCGACACTCAGATTGATGGGCGAATATGTTATGTCTCGTAATACATCAATTTGTAAGGGGGATATACGTGGTTATGCATTTATACAGTCAGTGACGGATTTAGAAATGAATTTTTAAAAAAAGAACTTCCTGCTTTTTTTCTGTAAAGACATTTTGATTTTACAAATTTTTTTAAATGGGCGGTTTTGGGATTTTGACCTTTAAAAATAGAATTCTCAGAATTAGAAACTGTTTTATGGATAAATAGAAGACCCATTTTCTAATTACATACATCTTTTAATTCTTTTCTCAAAATGTTATTAGGGAATCGAAAAAAATGTATTAGACATAAGCAAAAAAATAAAATAATTTCAAACAAAAGTTCCAATTAGATGTATAGTCATAAATGGCGATTTTCTTATATCACTTTTCCTTTTATTTAAATAAGCATTTTATTTGATAGGAAAAGCTTCTACCAAAACCGTCCCTGCATCTGAGTACATAACATGTCAATAATTAAATCTTGAATTGTGTGCGAGTTTATTATACGAAAACAAGAAGAGATTTTTAATCTTTATGTTTCTCTGTATATTAACTCATTAAAATGTTAATTTATTATATGCACATCGATTTAAGGTAATTTATATTTAGATGTAATCACAAGTAATAACAATAAACTTATGCATTGAACCAAAACAGTATGACCGTATTCAGATGAACTATTTTTTGAATTGAATGGATATAAAAGTGTAAATTTTCATCTATTGTAAAAGCATCTATAACGCACATCGACATTTCGTGAAAAACTCTACTTTGATTTTCCCGACTTATCGAGGTATAGTTTCAGGACTTAAACATTTTTTGTCTCTATACAAGATATGCATTGTCCATATTATATTAACCATACTGTATATAAGTATATTGCACATTTTTAAGCATACTTGGGATACATAAGTATAAAGCATCAGTGGAATTCTAGAATGTTTAAAAATTAATTAGCTTGTAAATAAACATGCTAATTTATATCGTTTAATTTAATATTATAGGTTAATCGCAAGATCATTATTTTTAAGAAAAAGTAAAAAAAACAAGTTTTAGTAGTGTAAGTCTAAACTACGCATATGTATGATAATTTAACATATTATTATTTGTTGTCTACCCTTATTATACACACTTTAACATTGCTACATTCCTGTATTTATTGAATCAAATATCAAATATAGAGTGAGCCATGAGAATTCTAATGCATATTTTCCCTTAGAGCAAATTGATTGATTTCTAATATAACAATATTTATTTTCTATTTCAGTACTACTATACGCCGAAGCATCATGTATATTTCAAACAGCAACAACAAGAACAAAAACTGTGGAATCTTAACACTAATCAAGTGTAAAGTTTAAAATTTGAATGAATTTCGAAGGCGAAGTAACAACAACACATAATTTTTGCTTTTAAAAAACTTTGTTAAATTTCTGTAAATATGTATATTAAATGTGATGTATAAATGTATTTAAATAAATTAAAAGTAATGTTTATTTTTTATTATTGGTAGCAAAATACAAACCATACAAATGTTACCTCAGACTTAGTTTATAGAAATTTTTATTAATGTTTCTACTTGCATTTTGAAGGTAAAAATTTTTAATTTTGTTTTCATAATTAAGAAAAATGTTAAATTTTTATAAAACCAAATTTTGTAATTTCTAGTCTTTACTTATGTCGCCCTAATTACATAAAAGAACTGTCCCTGATTCTAACAACAAGTATTTCAAATTAAAAATTGATATTGAAGAGTACAGGAAACATTTCAACTAATTATCTAGAGTAGGCACTATTTATGCAGAACACCATATATGGTCAAAAGCACTAGGTATTTAATTAGTAGTTACTACAGTAACTCTATACGACTAAGTATATAGAATATTTAATAATATTTGCAAAAATACTTATTTTATAATTAATGAAAATGAAACATTGAAATTATAACAAGATCGTGTACTCTGATGAAGAGTACTTACATATAATATATTATGTATAGTGGCGGTCTCAAGGTTAGGACGACTTGTTTTTCTCTGTTGTTTGTGATGTTAAATTGTAAATAAATTTATTCTTCAATTAATGGTTTGAAATAAAATTATCCAATTAAATGCTTCTGTAATACATCTAGTCGATAGCACATATGTAGGTATATACATATGTGCTATTGATCGAAGAAATATAATTAACAATAAAATCATCACATTAAACCGGTTCGATTATTTAATTAAATTTACATTCGGTATGTGTTATTCTGTCAATCAAAAATTAATGAAATTGTTTAAAGAGACCTTAGATTTATGCTAATAGTATATTGGTCGTCTTGAGAAATTCATTGAAGATCAATTGGAATTAAGTGAAATGTGAACTTGGGATTTATATATGGACAGATCGATTGATTATTTTTTTTTAATTAATTGCATCTTCACAACTGAGTATAAAAACGGTGATTAAATAATTTTGTTTACAGTGAAGCATTGCAAAACTTACTATAGATTGTAGATTGTTGAAGAGATGAACAAAAATATTTAATATTTATATGTAGAATGTACGTTTGTAGCCCCACTAATCAAAATGATATGTATTTATATCACTCGACCAACAATTAAGATAAGGTTTTTGAATAAAAGTAATTTCTTTCCATTTTATGATGTGAAAGATACCTACAACAAAAACAATTAGATCTACACTATCTAAAGTATACATGATTCAAATTATAATTTAGAATTTCTTAAGTTGTTCGCAAAATTTTGTTAAGATTAAACTGACATGTAATGTTATTTTTACAAATGTCTTTTAAAAAGGTGTTAGAATTGTGTAAATGATTTTCCTGTATTTAACTTAGGAATTCAGGCCTAATTTTCTTGAGAAGGAAAAGATTCGCTGTTTTGCTTTAACTTTCAAACTTGCTAAAATGTAATATTTACAATGTCTTATACACAAAAAATTATTAAATTATTTTAACAATTATTTTACCTAATATTTATTTTAATTGTCTATTCGTTGCGCATTTTGTTGAAATTACGAAAAGTAGACGTCGAATCGACTTATATCAAATTGGTTAAGGAAACTTTATACCCTAATAATAGGTAAACTATAGACCATATATTTGACATTATGTACATTTGTATAATATATTGTTAGTTTAGAGATTTAATGATATATACCTTATGGCCAAAGAAAAAGAAATTTTTTAGTCATAAAAACTAATAATAAGAAAAACGATCAAAAATTGTTGCAGCATTTCTTTGTCAATCAACCAATGGATAATATTCTTAAGAGGACGAGAACTTACCCAAATACTTATCTATATATTCAATGATTATAACATCCAAGGTGCTTTAAAAATATAACGTTTTTAATAAATATGTAAACATTTCCGCATATTTTAAAATGAAATATGTGTATATTTATTATAATAAATAATTTAATTAAATATAAATAACCACATACATTTAAACCTACTACATTTTATATCAATATATCTAGAATTTATAATATTGATCTAGATTCTAGACTAAAGTTTGATTGAAATACTACATACATATGTATATATATATTGAAAAATTTCACGCATAACACATAAGCAATTAATAACAATGTTGACGGTGATCAATTTTATATGCAAATTATTTGTTGTCGATGATCAATAAAATATCGAATAATTAAAATATGTAGTTTATTACATATCGGCAGCATTCGGTATAATTTACTAATAACAAGCATGTATACTGTTGATGTATGTGATCACAATTGTAGTATTATTATTGAAATGAAATTACATAACTGAACAACAACAAAAGTCTCAAAAAGTATAAATAAATGAGCGGCGCGGTATAGGCAATTAAAACACCTTTTTCAACTTGAATTAATTATTATTGTTGTGACTATATACGTGAACGGTAAAAATTATGGTAAAACATTCATTGAAAGTAAAAAAAAATTTTAAAGGCCATCGAATGTGCATCGTAAGTTGTAATCATCATTTGACACGATATCAATTGATCGCAACCCAATATCCATTTATGTGAAATCTGCGAAAATAATCGTTTGACTATAGTAATTTGTTTAGAGATAAAATTTATTATTACTTCTTCGAATAAAATGTAAAGTAAATCACTCGTTACTTTAGCGAATATGATGAAAACGTTACATATACATTTATTATTCACGTTTTATTGCCATACGTGATCTGCAAAAACAAATACTATTACTATGTGCCAATTGTCTTGATTATTTGAAGTTATTGACTGTTTGTTAATATAACTATGGCACGTTTGTATGTTTTATCACAACTTTTGTATGTTTAAAGTTTAAATAATGACAAAAATTTTATGGCAATGGCTGCGATTTTTGATTGGATTAAAGATTGGTAGTGTCAGTATAAGTTCACAAGATCAGTGTGACCAATATGGAAATGAAATGAATTATTGGTTATGCAATTTAAAAAAATAATGTATTTGTTTCATTTATTTGGGCATCCAATATTGAACAAGTACAAACATTTATTGAACTGTTGACCATTTATAAATTCTTCACACCAACCATTAAGATCTACAAATATTATGTACCTACATACATAACATATATACCAAAACTATATAAAAGCAAATTTGGATTTTAGCAGTAACGTAGCGTGGGTTTTATTTTTGCCTATGTGATCTACCTCTGAAATTCCTACAAAAATCAGTTATACGGATTGATTTAATTATTGAAATATTTTTATAAAAATAATCTTGTTGCAAGGAAAATTTTATTTTCAATCTTTTTTGCCTTATAA
>JANSTT010010222.1:0-73777 GCA_026745375.1 Platyura marginata | reverse complement strand
TGTTACGTTAACACGTAAAACAACAACAACTAACGCCAAACTCAGTCTACGAATCCCACGAAAACGCACCTAATGTTGTAATGTACAAATCGAAATTCTCATTGCAACCTATTGTAGAGTGACGACTTGTAGTACCTGTTTTTCATGAAAATGTCTTCCAAAGATCCACATAAAATGAGTTCTTATCTAATCTGAAGAAAATCGTTTAAAATTGGAAAGAAAAAAAAAAAACATCGAAATTTTCTAGAGGATTTAATGACGATTTTCGGATGTATAGGTATTCATCCGTGTTTTTCCGTGTATTCCGTCTTTGCTATAAAAAAAAAGAAAACATTTTCTAAAACAATTTAAATAAATTTACATTTCAATTCATTTTTTTTTCTTGAACATTTTACAATTTTCAAGGGCGTTTTGGATATCAAAATATGTCCTGAATTTGACATGATTCGTGTATAAGTATTGTGATGGGGTTTTGAACTACACTTATGTACCTACAATTATTAAATATAGGTAATATTAAAACACTTCCATATAGAAAACAACTCTATAGTTCATACGTCATACACAGTGCCGCATTAAGCGAAATCTATGGGCTCCATCGAAAATTATCTAGTTGACCTTTGTTTGTCTATATAGATTTTTGGCTTGAAGATTATATCGATGGTTAAACTCACAAATGTGTTGAGTGCGTTTCAAAGTGGTAGTCCGTAAATAGGAAGATTGCACTCTCAACAGCGTCTTGAGCCGCAATTATTGATTACTCCTTTACAAAAACTGCACACCAAGCAGTTATTATTATTATTATTATTATTATTATTATGAAGGCTCGGAAAATGCAGTTAACTCAATTTCACCCAAAAGTGCTTTTAAAACATTTGTGAGCTTACGCATCGATATTCCCCTTCGTACAGAATAACACGACGATATTATTATATGGAGCTATATACGTCTTATCCTTGTCCGATTTACTCCAAAAATAATAGAGATCTTACTCTAGGTCTACTTCTACTTGATAAACTGCCAAAATTTCAGCTTTCTAGTTTCAGCCGTTTAGCTGGAATCTTGATCACGGACGGACGGACCGATATGCATATTTCGACATAGAATTTCACGAGAAAGACAATGGTGTTAAAAATTTTTTTCTATATTTTGAAATGAATTTAAAAAAAATTGATTAAACATTTTCAATCAAAATGAAATCAAATTCATATTATATTGACCCATTTTCGCGGTGCCCCTAAAGAGCAGAGGCCTGTAGGCTACAGCCTACTAAGCCTTTAGGTTAATGCGGCACTGGTCATACAGTACATGTATCTATAAATATATAATTCCCTAAAATATATGGACAATTTGTATCATGAGCGTTTTTTGTTGTTGTTGTTGTTAGAATGTATAGGAACAATTTAAAAGCCATAAGAGAAATGTCCCTTACGTGCTTGCTAATTGCTATCCCTTGAGTGGGAAAAGTATCATTCGTTTTCATCAAACTTGACCTTGTACATTTTGTTGGCTGAGAGCAGAGAAACTTTAGTTCCAAAAAAAATAAAAAAAAATAACGAAGTTTGAATTTGCTTTCGAAAATAGCGGAATGACACAAAAACTCGGTATCGATTTTTATATTTAATGTAACAAATAAAAGGCATTATCAAATGAGTCAGCGATAATAAAAAAAATGCTTACCAGCAACATTCATTTTACCCACAAAAGACCAAACTTGTCACTGAACTTTATATTCCCAATAAATTTATGATCAACGAGACGCAATTACGCCAATGTTCCTCTATTTTCTATTCATTCATCAAAATATCCAATTTAGGCTATACCCTAACCCTGTTCAAGCTATGCTGTCATCCTAGTAGTCCTAGTGCAAGCACACATACACACTCACACACACACAAACAATATATTTTTTGGTAGCCTGAACGACGAACGAATGAAATACACCCACAAAAAAACCTATAGCCCCCTCCTCCCACCATCATCTAAACATCTACCACAATAAAATTGAACAAAAACCATACGTTTTCCCTGAATATCCCCAAAAAAAAAGAAGAAAAAAAAATAGCATCCCCAACCATCCTTTATCCAACCTACATACACACAAATTGCGTACTTAAAACGGTACACACAGGGCTACGGATCGATAGCAGACAGATGTGGAATGAGGCCAGACGGTGCGCTATTTTAGAGACACTGCAAATCACACGAAACGACGGCACACACACAAAATTATTGAAGAGAGGCATCTTTTGGAGCTATATATGGTACTGGCTGGCAATGCCATACATCCTATACATATATACATACATACATACATACATACATACATATATATATATATATATACAATTCGAACATTCGAAATGTTTTCGCTGAAAATGGAAACTTTTTAGTTTTTGGGGAAAATAATATGGATTTTCTGGGTATCCGAGGCTGGAATTTGGAAAGGTTATTCACACCCACTTTATGGCTGACTATCAAAAAGAGAGAGGCCTGACTGTTTTCATAAAGATAAAATTATTATCGTAAATGATATAAATATAATGACATATAAATGGGAACATAGGGGTAGTGGGAGGGGGAGGGGGAGAGGATGGTGTGGTTGCGAATTTGTACATATATGGTTTATGGTATTGGGTTAGGTTTAAATGTGTGATTGCATATCAGAGATTTGGTTGTATTAAATCCGATCCCGGAGGAAAGGCAGAATTTTGTGAAAGTGCGCAGTAATTTGTTAATTGCCTTTTTTTTTTTTTCTCTTAGAGGGGGTTGTGTCGTTTTTGCTGCTTTCTTTTTCGTGATGCGTTTGGAACGGTTGGTGTATTGAACTCAAAAGAAAAAAAAACATTCTACCCCCCCACCCTGTCCCCCATCTCCATTACCAGTAAGTCTTGAAAAATGTTCGCATTAATCATTTTAAAAGAACATTTTTTTAATACTTATACCGAGTTAAATTCAAAGTCGAGTTTAATGTTTGGGGTTTTTTGTTGTTGCTAGGAACGGTGGACGTCATCAGCAACGAAAATCCAGTTCTTTGTGAAAATTTGTTCATCCTGAAATGAATGAAGAAAAAAAGGAAGTTTACTAACGGCTATTTGAAAGATGGATTTTAATACGATAAAATTCCGTTGAATCTTGGGCATTCAAGTGTAGTCGGATAGAATATTTGCAAGGGTACCAGTAATGATTCAATTTAGTTTAACTTGTCCAAAAAATCTAAATTCCTAACTATTCCTAACTAGAAATCAACCAAATGGCTCAGATGATATAATGGAGTCTCTGCCTTTGGAGTTGGAGGTTCCGGTTTCAAGATCAACCGGAGATGAAAACATAAAGTGTTTTTCTCTGGGGTATATGTTGATTTGAATCTGAGGCCAGGTGGTTGAACTTCCCTTAAATACATTTTAAAGTAAAATGTTGGCATTTCCTCAAACATGGCGTTGAAATAGCGAGCATTTAAAAGGTTTCCGTAATAGTACAAGAGATCTTTATAGATCGCGATGCCTTAGGACTATATAGACCAACCTCTACTAAATCTAAAGGTTTCCGTAAAGAGAACTGGAACTAGCGAACATTTGTAAGGTTTCCGTAATAGTACAAGAGATCTTTATAGATCGCGGTGCCTTCGGACTATATAGACCAACCTCTACTAAATCTAAAGGTTTCCGAAAAGAGAACTGGAACTAGCGAACATTTGTAAGGTTTCCGTAATAGTACAAGAGATCTTTATAGATCGCGGTGCCTTCGGACTATATAGACCAACCTCTACTAAATCTCCGTAAAAAGAACAGAACAAAAAAATGACGACTTCATGTCAATTGAGATATAAATCTATATACAGTAGACGCTCGCTAGAGTGAATCTCGGTACAGTGAAAAATCGGATAGAGTGAATGGCCGTTTTTTTTATATGGAATCTCGCTACAGTGAACTGCTGCCGCTCTTTTTTTATTTACTCTATTTATGTATATCTCATGGTCAAATAACGGTACTTTAATGAAATTTTCCTATGCCGATACAAATACATACCTACATATGTATTATAGGTAGGTATTATAGGTAGGCCCCCTATTATTATGAATTTTTGTATGAATACTGAATATGTATTGTGATTTCCTTATTTAAAAATCAAGTTTAAAGAAATTATTATTATGTCAATTATTATTATGTTAAATCATTTTTATTAAAAATGTGGTTTTCGTTTTATTTTACATTAAAAAAAATCCCTCACTCGAGCGAGATCGTTCACTCGAGTGAGGGATTTTTCGAATTCACTCTAGCGAGCGTCTACTGTATATATGTATAAAATAAAAGAGGGAATTTCTAATGGGCTCATCTATCGAGGCCTATAGATTTTCGGACGTTCTCGCCACTCTCTCACACTACAATAAAGAAAGAAAAAAACTAAAACTATTGCAAAAATACAGAACTTTAATGTACAATAATTGAAGTCTTCATCCAGATACCAGTAATTCCGATATTGAGGAGGACATTATGATACAGCTGGTCTAGGAATCTATAAATAAGTTTTTTTGATTAAACAAAGAAACTGGAAATTATTAAAGATACAGCGTTTAGTTAAATTATTGCATATAGGCTTGTGGGTGGCTTATAATATTACAGGCGAAAGTATAGAAGAAGAAGAAGAAGAAGAAGAAGAAGAAAAAAAACCCTGCTTTGGAGTGTCATACATTTCAAGTGCACATACAAGCACTATATTCTCGGCCGGGTACAACAATCCATTGTCAGTGCCACTGGGGCTATTGGTTACCATGCGGCGGCGCGGATGTTCCATCATTGCATATATACATAGATGGTATTTGATTGTAGATGGCATGACATTATATATTATGTGAATGTATGGGTTGTACAGATGTGGAGAGATACTCCATGGACCCATAAATATCTATACTATATGAAATGATTATATAAAGCGAGCCTGTTAAAATGCATACAGTGGCAACAGAGAGCATTTCTAAGTATACGTTTTAACGTTGGGCCGATCGACCCGCATATTGCAATCTCATATCATCTCATCTTCTACACCACAGTTTCGTTCAGTTCTGTTCAAGTACGCAAAACCAGCGGTACAGAAAATTGTACAGAGAGTGTAAATGTTGAACACTGTGTAAGGTGTTTTTGTAGTATTTTTTTTTCTTTTGTCGCATACACTCACACACGCTCACACATTGATCCGTGTATGGCATATCTGTACAATGTAAAACATATCTGACCTTGGACAGGTCAAAATACATTTATATTCCATGTTGCACTTATACTTCACAATTTGTGGGTAAAATGAATATTGTCAGTATGTTCATACATTTGTGCATTGTATGAAGATGATGTTGATGATGACGGCGACGGCGGCAAACGGATGTATGAGTGTAATATTATTGGTGTACAGTGTACACTGTTGTACATGTACATAATTATTATATGCATTGCAACAGCGGCGACGACAACGACGACGACGATAACGGCAACGCGCGCGGTGTGTACGCGAGGTACAATGCTCTATTGAATATGTAAGTGCACCTCATTCTCAATTTCAATATGTCAGTAAGTAAATGTTGTTTGTTGCGGGAAAGTGAACCGTTCCTGTAATCGTTTTAATAATAAATTATATAAAAAGAGATACAAACTTAATGTGCAATGAATGAACTTTTATCATTATAAGTAAAATGCACTTTCGTTGAATAAACAACACATTTCTCTCTTTCTTTCTGTGTTTGACCGGTTGCGTTGTGTATGGTTCGGTTATAAGTTATAACATTATTCAACGCGGATTACGACGTTTGGTTTAATAACCGCGCCGAATTCTTGTCAGTGTTTCGATGCGTTTGTGTGCGTTTAGTACGGGCTTTTGATTATTTTTCGATCAAAAGAAAAGACTTTTTTTCTTTTTTTTTTTTAAAAAAAACAAAAAAGCGAAAGGTGTTTTGTGTGATCCAAATAGTGATTTATTACTTTCTCCTCTCTACACGGTTGTTTGCTTTTTCGGATTAAAAACCACAACGTACATAAAAAAAAAAGAAACTGAAGTAAACATTCCAAAGTGGTGGTGCTATAAATAACGGTTTTACTGCATCGGACATTCAAAAATAAACCAAAAAGGTTAGTGTTGTGTGTGTCTCTCATAATTAGACCTTTCTATATGTATAACCCTCATTATGTTTTGGACTTAAACTTCTGCGTCACACCATGCCAAACATTTATTTTGCATACATAGATTCATCGATCGATTTTATTTGGAATTGGATTTGAAATAAACTTTCATCTTTTTTTTTTTTTTTTTTGGTCGTCTGTCATTAACTTATGTTTTCTGCATAATGAACTATGACGCGGTGACCCCGGCCCAGAATATTGACTGCACGATTTTGCGGCCTTTACCTCTCTCTACATTACATTTTTCCATTACTCTCGGTTGTTATTTCGATGTGTAATCGTCGGTATGTCCGTCGCCGTCCAGCTAAGCATGATTTTTGTGTGTTTGGGAATTATTGCTGCTGCTGCTTGTTACTGTTGCTGTTGCTACTCTGCCACCATAATACTACTGCATTGACCTACTTTTAGGCCTAAGCTCTGTTTTCACTTGATTTTATAGCAGTATTTTTTTGGTTTTTTTTTTCTGCTTCTTATACTTCGTTCGATTTTGATTTGTCTTTTTTTCTCTCTTTATTTTTATTTAATTTTATTGTGCGCTTTCTTTTTTCACAAATAAATGCCATGGCCAATGATGGGAGGCTTTAAAGTTTAAAATTTCGATTTGATTGCGCTTCGCGCATAGAAATATTTTTTAATTTATGCCTTTTGTGCATTTATTGTAAAAAATTGTTTTTGTTGTTGTTGTTTTTTTTTATCGGATTTTCTGTTTGATTATATTGCAATATATAAACGTATAGATATATACATAGGTATATGATTGTATATAATATATAGATAAAAGAATTAAAGCGCATGCGTGATTTTTGTAAGTAGTTTCGATCGTTTCATATATATATTTTTTTTTTTGTTGCACTTGCACTTGAGCACAGTGTCGGATTGTGCTGTAGTTTTGCATTTATTTAGACATCAGAGTTTCTATTTTGCAGACTATGTGCATTTTACCAGTTATGTTTATGTACGTACATACAACATACATATATGTTTAATTATGACATATTAACATCCCAACCTAGATTACTTTATATAGTTTAGTAATTTAGTATGTAGTCGATAGAAAGAAAAGTAGTACAAACGTTTTTTTTTTTTTTTGAATTCATATTTTTGTACGAACAATTGATTTTTCTCTTGCATATATATAGAGTTTACTACTCAAATCAAAAGTATCTTTTTTGTAATGTGGGAATATAATATGGATCTTCGGTAGGTAAGAGCTTTTAATAATCCTTAGAGCAGTTATGTAAGTTTTATTGGAATTGTGTTGCTAAGGCTGGCCAACCACAATGATATAGGAATTGAGATTTAGGGAAATTGTTAGATATACATATGTATATACTTAGAAAATAATAATAATAGAATATATATTACATATGTACATTATGTACATATGTGTATAATAAATAATAATGAGAAACCCACAAAAATATAAATTAGTCAATTTGCTGAGGTGAAATTTCAGTCGTGGGTTGTTTTGAGATGGACACATTTTCATATATTCGATGACAGAGATATTAATATGTTGGAAAAAACACCTCCATTAGATATATGGCCCGATGAATTCGGATTTCACTTTAAAAAGTTTATCTCCCATACTATCAACAATTTCGAAACGACCAAATGGCTCAGTGGCTATGCCATTTGGAACGGGACATCTCGGATTCGAACCCTGTCTGAGAGTAAAAATATTAAGTGTTTTTTCTCTCATACGGAGAGTGAGCTTTGGGCCGGGTGGTTCGGATTCCACCTAAAACTGTAGGTCTACGCTATTATTTCAATGAATAATTGCTATAATTTGCCGATTCAACGAAGGAAGCATTTTAAACGTTAAAAAAAAAACATCTGAAATATTAGAATTAGTAGAGTTTGGCAATTGCAGTATTTTCACCTGAAATGATGTAAAAAGCCCTCCGAAAGAATGTTGAGTGGACTTTAACAAGTTCAAGAAAACTCCACAAGAACCTCGAATAAATCGACGTTGGCTGAGGACCGACATTTATGGCAAGGTAATTGTGGATTTAGCCAAAAAATAAATCCACCTAGGGTTCAGAAGGCTAAATCACTATCAAAGATTTCGAGAACAGTATGACATGTTACGAATAATGAAAAGACTTGCTATTATCTGATTTGTCACTAAGTTCCTAAGCATGTCTAACTGGTCGAATAGATATGGTGACCAGATTCTCAAAACTGTAAAAGGAGGACGCTTCGACCAAGTATTAGACTAAAAAAAAAAAGAAAACAAATCGAAAAAAATGTTTAGTTAGTTGTACTAAGAAAGCTAGATGTGTTAGAAAGCGGCACGTCCAAGTTCTATGACGAAGCAGAGAAAACCCCAAAAAATCTCCTTACAGAATGCAGAGCCCTGCTCCGCAAAAGAAGCGATTATCTGGGGAATTACTGCCTAGTCGAGGGGGACCTTCCGTCCCTAAATCTACTCAAGATTCAAGATCCTAAAATTCCTAAAAGAAACTGGACTTGAAGAGGTACTTTATGTAATGGAGACACATTAAATCTGTTTTTATTGATATTGAAAAGTAGGACACAATTTTTAGGGTGGACAAAGTCGAAAAACGAAAGACTATCCTCCTCAAAGGAGGGAGTTGACCAAACATGGGAGTAGATAATGTATAAAGATAAATCACAATTATATTAGATAAAAGAAAGCTACTTTTATAATAATAATAACAATATCAATAATAATAATAATAGAGTCGAGCCAACGGGGGCCGGAATAATGGACAAACCAGCATGATTCGACGAATTGAAAAATTAAAAAGCGTTGTTTTTGCATTGTAAAAAAAACTTTTTCTTTGAAGTCTTTTTTTTAACATGATTATCATTCGAAGACGTACACATCTAAGTCTAAGATAATCTCCCCAAATATAAGAAAAGCGTATTGTATTTATGCTTAAATTTGTTCCGTAATGATCATCATTACTTTTTATTTGCCAATTTACCATCAATGGAGAATATTCCAATTGGGTTCGAGTTGTGCAGCCATGACCAATTTCCAATGTTATATCCAAGGGATGTTCATAAATCTTGCTAAATAACAAAATAAATCTTTGGTCGTTGCAACCTCCACGACAGCAAAACGAAATAAAACAATCTATTTCTCTCTTCTCTACATAATATAAAATCTAAGAAATATATATATACATTTTTATCCTCCTTATAAGACACGAAAATCCCATAAATAAGCTAAAAATCTTATCTATATTTTATGTACTAGTCTTTGGCAATTCAATGTAATCCGAAAATTTATTGAGATTGCACTTTGTCCATATAAATTCCAATTATTTTTAATTTTCATTTTTGTTGTTGCTTTATTCATGGAGTTCCTTATTTTTCTTTTATTTATTTTCAGGAATGAAAAATGTATATACAACCAGGCAGTCATCGAAAATTTATCTTAACCACCAATTGACATCAATAACAATGATTAAATTCAAAAAGAATTGAGCGATCCAAAACGTAATCCACCATTTAGTCCCTCAGATTTGTTTCCTCAATAATCATCTGTCATGTACCGCATTAATGTAGTCAATCAAACGTCATCTGGAGTGTCACATCCTCATACACAAGTTATAGCTCAGCACCAGCAGCCATCGCAACAACAACAACAACAACAACAGCAGCAACAACAACAACAACCCCAACTTCAGCAGCAACAGCAACATCAACCATTAGTTGGTGTTCTTAGTCAATTGGATGCCATAACAGTTAGTGGTGGCCAAACCAATATTATTGTCGGCAATGGCAGTGGTCTTAGCGGTGTTGGCAGCATCGTCATTAGCGATGAAACAATTATAGCAGCCGTTAAAGCTGAACCAATACATGATGCTGCATCAACCAGTTCAACAACAACAAATGGTCACGTAATTTATGCACCGATAAAGCGTCCTCGTTTGGAAGGGTAAGCTTTGTTCGCTGATTTAACAACCATTCATAGTCAATATATCAAATAAATGTCATATTGAATATGTGTGTGTGTGTGTGTGTTTCAGGAATGATGATTGGTTATCGTCTCCTAGTCCTGGCAGTGTTCCAAGTTCGGCACCGCCGCTAAGCCCTTCGCCCGGTTCACAGGGACACAATTACAATACAACAATGTCCAATGGTTATTCGTCGCCCATGTCGAATGGTAGCTACGATCCATATAGTCCAAATGGAAAATTAGGTAAGGCTTAGTAGTAACTAGTTTAGTGTTTTTTTTGTTTTTTTTTTTTTGTTTTTTGTTTTCTATTTGTAAAGCCAAGGTCGGTCGACAAAAAATATGAATCACCGATAAACATAAACTAAAATTACTGAAATTACTAGACGGTTATACTAACTAACTATTTGTATATTGTAGGTATGTACCTACGATACATATAATAATTTTGGCACGTCGACTCGCGTGACAGTTAATTGCATTCTTGTAGTTAAAATTTAGTCTCTTTTTTTTTCTTAAAATCCTATTTAAATTCAAAATTTGCCATATGCATAAATTTAAATCTATACACTACACACACACTCTAGACCAGCGATTCCCAAGCTTTTTTCTTCATGCGGGCCTTAATTTTGTGGCCGACCTATATAACCCAATAATGTTTGAATGTGAAATGTCAAATACTTTAAAGCATGGTTTACACTACAGAATAACTGCTGTAAAAAAAGCTTAGTCTTAGACTATATAAAATATACACAGGACGTAACAAATGATAGAAAAAGTACGATTTATTCAAAAAGTGAAAGCTGAAAAATGGCCGCCGTTAAGAAAGAAGTTGTACAGAGGCAGGAGAACATATTTATTGGGGGGATTGTATGGATTATAATCAATCCATGTTTTATTTTGATCTCCTTGTCTTGGAAACCTACAAATTTCTAAATTATTGTAATAAATCATCACAAAAGTTCATAATTAGTTAAAATCCATTAACAGAAACGAACACCAAATATTTCATGAGACGCCTTTGTTATACGATTCGAAAAAAATTATCTCTGTTGACAATTTAAGAGAGTCAGTTTGCCTCGTTAGGCATCCTTGCAAGGTGTAAAATGGTGAATTTTTATCGCCCCATATTGCTGCACCTGATGTTGTGTGCGTATTTAATTTCATGGTAGATAAACGGTATAATCTGTCCTATTTATATTTTATTGTCTAAGGTCCTAGTACAGACTTATTGATGAGAGGAGTTTACAATATTATATGCATAATTTTAATACATATTTGAAAAACGCCTTCACATTTTTATATTTTGCATGCGACCCCATATTGGGCCGCGACCCCTCATTTGGGAATCACTGCTCTATACTATATCGTGTAGACTACATACGAGTACAGGATGATAATTTTACATTTCTCTTATTTTGTTTCCTTTATGCGTAAAAAAAAATTGTTATTTATTCGATGTCACCAAAGACTATAAATTAAGGATTTTCTCTATTTTCCAGAAAATATTTTTGATTTCAATGTTCTCTTTCATGATCTCTTTGCTAGTAGCAACATCCAATGCAATCTGATGGTTGAATAAATTTTAGCGTTTAAAAATCGTAAAAAATGAATTTCCTTTATATATACTTTTGGAAAGTTATCTTAACTGTGCATAAATAGCATTTTTGGCCCAGTGCCCATATTTTGGCATTGTATAGTAACGTTCGAAAATATTTGGGATAAATGAAATGGGTGAATATGGTTGACGATCAGAAGTGTGATTTTATTCGAACAGTGGACTGGATGGATAGTTGCAAAAATAGTTTTTGCTTTTATCCTTTTAATATTAAGCCCCCTATGGTTTTCTCTTTAAAAAAAGCGGCTGCCTGATCCCTTACACCGGGCCACAAACTCTGCCATGTAGGTAAAAAAAAAACGTGTAACAAAAAACGAAATTTTTTGAGGGATTTACGGAATATCGTACCTATAGATGATGCATGCCGCGTTCCAGAATCTGATGGATTTCTAAGGATCGCCGCTGACTACGCTGTCGAACTTTTGTGGACGTCCAC
The DNA here is from genome assembly GCA_026745375.1 of Platyura marginata. NCBI lineage: Eukaryota > Metazoa > Arthropoda > Insecta > Diptera > Keroplatidae > Platyura > Platyura marginata. Next base: position 61,625 of record JANSTT010010222.1, on the reverse strand, counting down.
GTTCTTGCGCTCACACTATCTTCTTTATCGTTTTCTTTGCTATTTCACTCGACTTTTTAATTTATTTTCAACTTAAAGCTTTAATTCATTTTTTTCTCGAAATTCACTCTATTTTATCTTCAAAAACTTAAAAAAATATCAAAACCCCCCACAACACAACCTCTTCGCTTGGTAGTCGTCTTCTTTCTCGTCCATTTCTACCTTTTCTTTTTCATTTTTCCATCTTCACTCTTTGAAAAAAAAACAACAATTTCACCTACAGATCGCTTCCGCTTTTCTTCCCTTTATAAAATTCGCTACTATATTTACATATTTCGGAGAAAAATAAAGTTCAAAACAAAGTCCGAATGGAAGAACCTAGGATTTTTGTTTTTTCTTAAATTATTTCTATTAATTTTCTCCCATTTTAATGGCTGGAAAGCAAAATTTATAATAAACTTATTATCTTCTTTTCCGGCGAAGCGAACAATATTCCACTGTTTGCTGCACTTCCATCCACTGTGTTTAGTTCACTGCGGCACGTCCTTCTACCTCTGTTTCCTTAAGGATTTTATAGCATAATTCACCACAGTCCAAGTTCTGCTGGTGATAATGCAATAAATCAATCTAAGATCTTGCTTATGGTATGGACGGTCCAGTTCTATTTACTAGTCTGATAATGGTACTGGATCTTTGAAAGCCATAATTGGCCAATTTTCTCAAAGCCAAAATGGGAACACACTTCAGTGGGTCTATCACGTTTCATCAATCTGCAATTTCCTTCAACAAATTTTTCGAATTCTTGTTGTCTATTACAAATTTGTTGCTAATCACTCTACTTTTCTAACAAATTTGTCGATTTGTCGGTAACTATTGAGTTACTGCCATATTGACAAATTTGTTGATATGCGCCTTTTTTTTTGGTTTGTCAAGTGAGAGTTTTTATAGTTTATAAATACAAATTTTAATTAAAGTTTTAATTTTAATTTTTCACAAAAAAACTTGAAACATTGAAACGAAATATTTTTCTAAATAAAATAAAATAAATAAATGAATTGACAGATAAAAAATTATATTTGACAGATAACAATAAGAAATATAGTCGATAAAGAAGAGATATTTTCACTTCAATACCGTTTTTAATAGTGGCGAATGGCGATACGAAATGTAACCAAAATTTTGTAGCAGATTTATGAAAATGACAAATTTGTTAGATGGCAAAGTTGTGTTAGGCGGTAGACCCACTAATTCGGTAAATTCCAGTTAGTCGATCATTTTTTACATGGCAACAAAGATTTTGCTCATTACTGATTACCTCGATATAAGCGACATTCCTACTGAATATAGTTTTTTTGCTGTCAAATCTAATTGTGGCGATCTACTGCACAACTATAATGTTTTTTTTTCTTCCTAAAAAACTCATAAGAATCTTACAAAAAAAAAAAAAATCATGATCACGTCCAAAACACGATTTTCTTTAGTAACAAATACAAATTTACTTGCAATAAATCATCATGCAACGCCATCCTCAACAGATAGATCAACTATATTTCAATATTAGTTCAACTATTTACCGACAGATAGTAGCATACACATAACATGCCATGCATGTGGAGCGGAGGAGGGGGGGTGGCATGAATTAAGCATCTTCCCCACGATATTGTAAATAAACTCGGGCATGATGTGATCGTCTATTTAGACGTGCAGACAAAATAATAAACTCGCTTTGAACATGAAACGAAAAGATTTTTTGTTTTTGTTGTTGTTGTTGCTTGTGGCTCTTCTAAGTGTATACACATTTTTATGCATTGAAATGGTTTGCGTTGCAGCAATATCATTAACAACAACAACAACAACAACAGCAGCAGCAGCAGTAACAGCAGCAGCAGCTATCCATCGTCTGGCATTCGAATTTGTTTATTTTTACTTTTGTATATTCTTTCATTTATATTTATATGAAAAGTACAGTATTTCTATCTACATACATACATACATACACGAGCATGTACTCATAATATGCATATGTATGGATTATGTGCGTGGTTCAATATAATTTTTACATTTTTTTTTATTTTTCACTCTCTTCTTTTCATTACAAATCTTTTTAATGGTACAAAGTAATTTCAAAGTATTTTCATAATTTTCTGTTAGCCAGTTAGAGGAAGGTCAGTTAAAGACAAGGTCCAAATTAAATTAAAAAAAAAACAAAGATGAAAATACCTACAGTCCTAATAAAAAAGAAACAATCCTTAAAAGCTACCTTCTACTGAAACGTTGCGATAAACACTTTATTTCGAAAATCTTGGTATCAGTTGAGCTCCTAACATTAATATTACGCACAGTAATCCATTTTTTTTTTGGTTTTCCTATATAAATTAAAAGCACCACTGTAATAAAAAAAAAAAATTATTTTGTACCGATTGGCTTCATGATTTGAATATATTTATTTTGACCAAACTTAATTATTACGCCATTTTCGTCGATATAGATAGTTTTAATCAATAAAATTAAGCATTAATGCCAAACACCAGAACAAAGATCAATAAAATATCAATACAAATAAACAGAGATCTTCAAAGATTGACAACCACTGTATTTCATTATATCATATTTTGGCTTACCTGTTGGGTTTACTTTTTACCACAAAATGTATTTCATTTTAAAGATAGATCTCTCTTATTTAATTATTTCCTATTCTTGAAGTGATGCTTTTTGTTGTATTTTTTTTTTTTTTTGTTTTTTTTTTGTGTGGCCAATAATTTTTTTTACATGTGGGAAATGTTACTTTGTTGTTGTTGTTGAAATGTTATTTTCAAGGTTTTTGTTTTAATGAACTGAAGAAGTCACGTGGTACATGGTATAGTTTTTTGTTATTTTGTTTTTTTTTTTTTGTTTAAATAAATTTGTTGCTAAATGTGTTCATTGAAATAGGTTCACAGATGATAGTTAAATGTTAGTTAAATACTTTAATACTTTTTCTAGTGTTTTATTTTTTGTTTTTATTTGATTGTAAATTAATTGTGACTTTTTTATATAGGGATTTTTGCTAGAATATTCTTGTATTTAGATTTTTTTCTAGTTTTTTTTGTTTTTATACAGAAAAAGTATTTTACAATTTTTTAAATAATATTAAAGATATATCATTCAATGAAGAATTAACTATTTTCTACATTTTTGCCACCAGCTAAATTAAAGTTCAAAGAAAATATTAAAAATTATAATTTTTTTTTGGATGTATGCAATTCGACTTTTTTTAATTTTTATATTTTAACTTAATTTTTAACAGTAAAAATATTCGACATTATAATTTTATTATATTTATACCAAAAAACTGTTTTATTTCCCTCAAAAATAAGTCCTAACGTATCAAAATCGACCCAGCGGTTTCGAAGTTATGATTTTTTTAAGTTTCCACTACATGGTAATTTTAAAGACTCCTTACTTCTTATTAAAACTACATCGGTTATTTGAGAAAAATCTCTATCATCAGTTTTACTCTAAAATTGTTTTTTTTTTATGAAATCTAGTAATTTTTGATATTTTACACTATCTGGCAACACTATTTTACTAAATTTCACGAAAAAATATCTCCTATTGGTTCCTATCATATCTCCTTATTGAAATACTGAAAAATTAGGGTTAGGGCCTTTTCTCAAATAACCATCGACGATATACTGAAATATTTATCGATTTATAAACGGATAGGGGAGAGAGGCTGAAAATATTTTTTTAATTGAGCTTGCAATCGATTTATCTCAAGATATCATCGAAGAATGAAATTTGGCACAATTCTAATGAAAATTCCAATAAATTGCATTGGAATCATTTAATTCCAACAAATGTTGTTCAATTAAAATTGTCTATTGATTCCAATAGATTCCACCAATGATTATAGAAGAATATTATTAAGATTTGAAAATTTTCACTTTTTCGAACACACAGGTAAGGTAAGATTGCTGTGTATAGAGAATTACATACATATTGATTTTTATTGGCTGTGTTAATATACATTATAGTAGCTGTAACCGTGTATAGTCACGTTTCGTGATACTTCTCAACACTGCCACCACTTAATCTTTATAATGATAAATTAAAATTAAACATGTAAAAATACGACGACGTACGTTCCATTTGTTTCTGGTGAAATATTCAAAAAGACTTCTTGCCACTTCTTAATAAATCATGTTTGTGAGTGTTGAAATTTCTGGAACAGAAAAAAGTTCAAGGGTACGTACGAATGCGTACTATATTTCTAAAGAATATTGTCCAAAGTTTTACTTACTTTCAATTGGAAATATACGAAAAAAAAAATTGATTTGATTAATTAATCATTGTCTTAATACTTAATACATAAACAGAATTATTTATTATAATTAATATTGCAAATGAGTCCACCAGTAGAATATTGAAATCGATATATACCTACATACCTACTATCCATAAATTATGATACACACAGCAATCTGAATCTCATCAGTAATTCTTTGATTATTAATCAAATTGGAATCTTACTTGTTGTCTTATACTTATTATGTGTATACGAACTAAGCCGACGAACAATTGTTATTTGCGACTAGTTTTATGTAAATTACGGGCAAATTGATTAATTGCGCAATTACAATAAAACGATGACTTAAAAAAAAAAAAACACAAATCTTTTGTGGCAACAAACTTGTTTCCCATAATAGGGTAGTGCGGAGTAAAATATGCAATCAATTTAAAATAGTTTTCCGTGCAGAGGTTTTTAATGAGATGTTTGTGATGTAATTTTGTTATTATGTGGATTTATTGTTTCTTAGTTGGTTTTTTTTTTGCCCCCCACCCACCAAGCCATGCATCACTTTTTTTTTATTCGATCCATATATGTCGGAATAATGTTATCAATATGCAAATATCCTGTATATAGGCAATATTAGTGACACACAGACTAATTCGCGCATTTTTTTTGGAGCGGATCGTTCCAGTCGCTCGTAATTGTGTGTATGTGTGTGTGTGTGATAGCAAAAAGAGTGTGCGGTCTTAGAATGCACATCTCCAATTGCGTACGGTTTTTCAACAGTCCAAGTGTTTGGCACGTGGTTTTGAACGTGCAGAAATAAGTGTTGCCAGAAATTGGATTTATACTTGTTTAAAAACTTTAAAATGACATACGGCACGCCAGTCGCGAGTAAAATGACAAAATTTAAGTGTTCACTCACACGGCTTTCTGCATACACTGTTAAACCGCGGGAAAGAATGAGTATTCTTCAAGGATAATTCTCCATAGAAATATTGTCTTGCAAAATGTTAATTTTCTCCATATTTTGTTAGAAAACTTAAAAAAATTTATAAAACATAAAAGATTGGGTATCAAATTTTACCTCAAACAATATTATCTTGATTAAAATATTGGAACAATTGACGAAGATTCCAGTAAGAATTACAGAGGTTGTTGATGTTTGGGGATGATCGATGCACCTCGACCTGTATTTAGATCTATTGTACTCTTTCTTACTTCTATTTTCATGGAGCCACTACATTACCTAGAGTACCTCCTTAAGTTCTGTTTACTTTAGAAATTTATAGAACTTGAGTGGATTTAGGGACGGAAGGTTGGCTAACCAATGATTCCTCATATGATCTTTTCTTTTGTGGAGGAGAGTTCTGCATTCTGTAAGGAGATGTATTGAGGTTTCTTCTGCTCCTTTACAGAATCTGGACTTGTCGACTTCAACTTCGACTTCTTATTTTTGTGGTCTCATTAAATAATTTCTTTACATTTTCTATTCCCTTTTTAGTCCCATCCAATATTTTGAAATTGTTCTTTAGATTTTTTGGTGTAGGTACTGCCATCTAAAACAGATGATATTTCCACTTACAATTCATCTGGTTATGTTAATTGTTTTTCCAGTTCCAAACTATCCTATTCGCTTTTCGAATACTATAGTTGAAAAATCTTAAAATTATCCAGGTATTCGATAGCCGCGTTTGCAACCCTTTGTCTGTCTGTCCGCCCAAACCATAACATTTAAAACGTCTAAATTCATACAGTTTCATTAAGTTCTCCTTAAGTAATCGGGAAATTGTTATTACAGACACAGATGCTTAATATCCTTAATTTATATTTCATTATCTACTCAAACTTGTACCAAACACCAAACCAAAGAGTTTTCCAAAAACCAAATATCCAAATGCATTTAGTTATATGGAAATTTTTGATTAAAACTATAAAACTTCTTCATTTAAACTTAATGCAACCGGTGCGCATCTCATTTGCCTTTACTAAAATTACGAACTGCTCTAATGGCACTTTAATCATTATACACCTTTACGGAACGAAACATACATACATACATATATCTCGCTCTCTAAGGAGTCTAGTTGAGATGTTAATGGATAAATCCTTAATGTTATGCTATCCGTTTTTGTTGTAATTAAGTTTACAGAACAGTTTTCCAACTCTCTCTCTATAATAACCGTAATTTGATGAAGTACAAGTTGAAAATTGTGTCTGTGTATTTAGACTCAACGGTTTGGGGGTAGGGGTGGTGGATTAGTATGTATATAGACATAGAGGTATGTTTGGATGTACAAGAATTATGAGTTTGGTTTTTTTTTTTTTTTTGGTTATGGGTGGGGTGGGTTAGCTTTAACATATAAGATCTCTGGGTAAAGTATCTGTAAAACGTTTTGTATGTCTCATGTTTGTTTTTCTTCTTTTTTTTCTTTTTGGAGAGATGCTAAAATTTTCTTTGATCCAAGTAAATTTGCAAAGGTCATTTGAAGGTTATATCTATTTCACATACATAAATATTGTACATTCAATGGCGCCATAAGCGAAATTATGACTTTATTATGGTACGATATCCTGTTTTAAATGTGCTCACACTCTATTAACCACAAACAAGTTTAATAATATGTAGGTTGATTTCCTCCCAAACCATCAACTAACCAATAAATTAACAAAGAAACGCAGTGAAACCTTAAAAAAAAAAAAAAAAAAAAAAATTGGTCTGTAAACACTCATGCAATGTTAAGGTAGTCCTTTCCACAAAAAAAAAACAATAATGCATTCCCATGTCACCGCATAAAATGTAAGTACCTACTTGCATTACATATTGTTCGCATAAAAAAAAAACAAAACAAAACATACACATACATACATAGGGTGTAAGTACATAAATGTTGAATTGGGGGATATGCAAAATTGTACAACCAGAACATTTACCAAGCAAAAACTATTTTTCAATGTCAATATATTTTTAAGGTCTTCAGAACCCAAACAATACCCATTTTATGTATGTGGGATATAAGCATGTACAGTGTACACATAGAGGAACATGTGTTCGCAAATGATTTCCGCCCCATTGCATTTCCGACTGAGTGATTACAAAAACAATCAAGAATCATTATGGGTTTTTTTTTTCTTCTTGGCTAAGTGTAAATTATGAATCATGTTGTAGATTTTGAATAGAATTTTGGCAGCATCATTTTACAAAATATTTTTTTTTTCCTTTTTTTTTTTATTCTAAAAACCCATTGTGAACCCTTCCGTGGTTGGTCTATGAAAAAATTATCATTTTTTATTTTCTTTCATAAAAATTTATTTTTTAAATAATTATTGTATAATAAAAAAAAAGGCTGCTAAGTAAAGCTAGGCGGCTTCTACACTAAACTACCCTTAACTTCATTTTTCAAACCTTTTCACAACGTTCTCCACCCTTCCCTTACCCTTTCTCATCTTTCACCATCCTTCCTTCACAATTCCCCACCCATCCTAACCTTTCCTCCACTTTTCTCTCACCTTTTCCTACCCTTCCTCACCCTTACCATACACTTCCTCACCCTTCCCCTACCGATCCTTACCATTCCCCCACCCTTTTCAACTCATCCCTCACTCGTCCCCACATTTTCCCACCTTTCCTCACTCTTCCGCACCTTTCCTATAAGGCTTCCAGTTTATTTATTTTTTACAGTGTAGAAGCAAAAAATTAAACTAAATTATTCCGATTATAACACTTCACAAATCGATATCGTAATATCATAGAATCCCCTCCCCCCCAAAAACAAAACTACATCTAAAAATAAATCATCATCACCATTTATTTACAAAATGGAATACCAAATAAATTAAGCATCGGAAAAAGTAACTTCCACATCAGCGCATTCTTCTTACAAAAAAAAACAATCTCAACACTCCACAAAAAAAAAGTCACATCAAATCATGTCAAATGTCATTTGTAGCCCAAAATGGTTGGCATTTCTCTTGTATCTCTTATATTGATTGCATAAGAATGTCAAAAACCGGTGCACATATAGAAATAGACAGCTGTCAAGAGTGTCAATAACCGTTGCGATCATAGCAAGTGCGATATACGGTAGTAGACGTAGATGAACACTTTCTCTGATTTGTTTCTGGTCTACACGGGGCGTTAGTTTGTAACTATAAAGGTGCGCACAACACTCCCCCGAATAAGAACCGATATATCCAAGGATTTTGACTCTTTTTACAGTAAGATCGACATTGTTGATGTCGCAAAGTACGTAAGAAATTTGTCGACTTCATTTAGAAATATCTTTTCTGTCTGTAGATGTTCCATTTATCTACTCAACTATTGTTGTCATAACATTTTTTTTTGTTAACACAATCTCCAGAAGATTCCGCGACCAGTCACAATGCCAATAATAGTAATGCATTGCAATAATGATTTATTTTGTAAATAATCCATTGATCGGTCAATATCTTCTGAAGTATTATAAATTTGACTATTTGCCAAGAAAGAAAAATCGAATATAAACACAAACACGCATACATACAAACAAATATATAGATAATAGCTTAGGCTATCTAACATAAACGTCCGGTCAATCCACTTGCTTAGTGCATCTCAAAATAGAAATTTTAAAATGTTTTCAAGGTCTTGTGAAGTACAAATATTTTTAAAAATATCTGTGCAGACAGATCGCGCATGCGCAAACGATTTTTTGTACATTGTATATGTATAATTGTTGCAATTGTGTATTACAATGGTAAAATTTGTGCTATATGGAAATCCTATAGTTGTTTGTTGTTGTCGTCGAACTCTTACCACCACAAAATCTAACTAATAGGTACGTTCAATGCATCTACTTCCGTTTTCTTCGTGCATTATTTGATTAGTCACCCCGAATTATCACCACCCCCCCCCATAATTTATTTGACATTTTTCATGAAAATAAATATTATTCACTACGTCGCAATATTCCGCCACAAGCAAATGGCTACACAGTAGACATATTTTTCGCGTATCAAATTTTCAAGTTCAAGTTTACACACAGAGCCCAAACACCAAAATCAAATTGCTTATTTTCGCACACATCTGCACACCACAATATGCGCATGCGCACAAGTATGATTTTTCCAGTAGTGTATATAGAGAGTGCACATATTCGGTAACTCTATTTTGTCGTAATGATTACATTCTTATCTTTTTTTTTTTTTCTTTTTTTTTTTTGTTTTTTTTTTTTTTTTTTTTTTTTGGTTTTAATTTTAATCTAATGAAAGAATACAATTAATGAGCATGTGTGTAATGCTATTTTTGTTAAATTCACATATCAGAGCGGTGTGTAGATATTTAAATTTCTGCGCCGCGATTATTAGTACCAACACATTCGTCCATTTTGAATATTTGATTATAAGATGTGATTTTGGGTTGAACAAATTTTTAATAAAAATAAAGTATTTTGAACTTTTTATGACATTTTTTGTGACATTGCATGTGTGCATGAGTGTGCGTGTTATATTTGTGTGTATCTCTCTCTCTCTCTCTCTCTCTATATATATTATATATATATAAGTATGTTGCACCGTACTTATTTTGATTATTCGTTTATAATTTTTTATGGAGATTATGCAATGGCAGTATTAATTGAAAAGGAACAACAATCGCTATAGCATGTGGCCATACTTTTTAATAATGCATTGCATTGCATTTTGTGTGTATATGCACTGAAGTGTATATTGCATAAAAATGAGGCCAAAAAATAAAAAAAAAAAAAAAAATGAAATAAAAATAATATGGCCAGACTTCACATGTTGTATGCGTCAGAGTCGTGCATATTTCAAGGTCATGCGATTTATTGGAGCAAAACAATGTATACACAACAATGTATTATATATACTCGTACTTAATGCCACAAAGGGGGAAGATTTGTTATGTGTGGTGTTCTTTGAAAACACATTAATGATGGAGTTTAGGATACGCCATGGTACGCCAAGTTTAACATACACAGTTTTGTCAAATAGAAAAAGCCAATAATTAAGGGTAGAATTTCGTATACACGCCATTCTGAGACTACTATATATACATTTAGGGTGATGTTCAAATTATGTGTTTATATAATTCTATGTTATTTAAATTGTAATTTCCAACAACGCACCTGTTCTAAATATATATTATAGTAAAAAGATTAAATTTAATCCAAAAAAAAAAACAAAACAAAACAAAACGAACAAAAAAAAAATGGCTGAAAAAGGTACACTTTTTGTGGTTTTCTTATTTTTGTGCCATTAAATTGCGGAAATGCAATTATCGCCTTGCTTTTGTTATATCCAATAGATAGACATATGGAAAAGAAATTCAAATTTAACACAAACTCTTGGAATTAGTCTTCTTGCATACAGGAATTTTGGCCTGCCGCCATCTCATTCTCTGTTGGTCTTCTTCGTGTTATGCAGAATTTTCTAAAGATCCCTGTTGCTTTCTAATTTATCGTTTTACTATCAAACCTCTTTAAGCCTGATGATATATTCTGATTCTAGCATTTTTTTTTTTAGATTCTTCTTTCTCGATACATTGTCCGAAATTCATTCTATTTACTTGTTCGATTATGCTTCAAACCTTCACTGTGGGATGGCACAATTTAAATCTTATAATATGTGGAATCGGAAAATTTTCTTATTCTCTAGTCATTAGGTCAAAGTTGTCTTAAGAAATATTTAGGAACAGTTTACTATATGACTGCCCAGCCATATCGGGAAAGAGACAAGAGACGCTCGAAAGCCATTTGGCGAACTTGTCGGAAATCCGTGACGCACCTAAGGTTCATTGATCTTTTTGAATGGTAGGCAAGGGCATGTCACTGCAGGCGACGAATGTCTAATAGGCCCATCAGAATCTTTGAGATTTTCAGGCGCTCTGGGGCGCTTGCCCTCTATTTACACTAACTAGGAACAGTTTCGGTGCTGTTTATAGGAAATGTTATTTTGTAGAAGGAGCTCTCTAATAGGTATTCTTTGCAGTTAACGGAAGCAGTTAAATCTATGATCATTCTTGACATCTTAAAATTAAAAAAAATAGAACTTCTTTTAGAATTCGTAATTAATTTTTGCATTTTTAAAGCTTATTGTTATTTATTTTTTCAAATAGTACGCCATAAATGTAGAGATTATTGATCCGAAAATAAAAGAGAGGACATTTATCTTAAATAAATTAATCTAAAAATGTGAATTTCCTAGCTGTTTTATTAAAGTTACAAGCAAAAACGTCCCTAAAACTTACAAAAATCATTCCACCTTTCCAACGGTCAATTTTGGAATCTCGCTCCCTCTCCAGTACAATTTGTTGCTCAAATTAATCACAAAAAACACGCTCTTATCTGCGGGGTAAATTCAGAATCTTTGATTCTGATAATATAAATTCTTTGTCTATGTGTGTGGGTGTCGCGTGTATTATCTCCTGATTTATATTATACTAAATATTTTTTTTTGTAGTTCCAATTACAGCACTGTTTAAAAAAGTAAAGTTTGATTTGCACGCATATCTTAGACTCTTAGAGACACATATTTTAAATGTCAACAGAACGTGTGAACTTTTACGTAATTATTAATTAGCGTTGTCAATATGCGGAGCAACATGCTTTACGTTAATGTTGATTTGGTTCTATATACTCCGATACGAATTGTATCAATGTATATTCCATTTAATATTTAAGGCTGTGCAAATTAAATTAGAAGAGCCAAATTGCAAATAATAAAAAAAAAATAAATAAAAATATTCGATAACAGAACTTTCTTGGCGTAAAATAAGATTAGCCATAGTCGTTAGCACAATTGGAGCTTGCCAATTTTCGGCCTCCTTGAATTCCAAGGGTTATTAACTATATTATGTAATTATTTGAACAAATGGTCAATGTTGTGGAAAAAATATCTTCGATACGAAAACACAATATAGTGCCACTTGTTAGCAAAGCATTATAAATGTTTTCATTGTGCTCGTCCTTCCCCCCACACCGAGCAGAGAAACTGACACTTGTTATTAACTAAATTTTTTGATGATTATATAGAGCAGCGGTTCCCAAGTGCAACTCATATATTCATGCATCTATATCCGTAAACAAATTTTCCAAGAAATTGGGTTTTTTTCTCAATTTTCGTAAAGACGCCCAAACAAAAATAACAACAAAAAACAGAAAAGACTGAAATGTGCCCCGAAAAAAAAAATTGTTTTCAATAAGCCTCTGACTTAGCTTAGCTTATTTACCATAATTCATTACACTAATTAATAAAGATAGCAGTAGCTTATTGTCATGCGTGTTGTACTTATTAGTTCGATGTCAGAAGATATGGAACATTCTTTGTCTCACACTTTCATTTTGTTATTTCTTTTAATTAGACAAAAGGGACAGCCGGAAGTCAACGGAATGATCAGTAGAAAGTTGCAATATTACTTAATGCTCTTGCACTTTGTCTATAATTTTAGTTTTTTATCGATCCACACTAAACGAACCTCGCCTAATTTGTTGATCCCTGATATAGAGGCGTTCAAGTGTGTTCCCAGCGCGATCTCGATTCTTATTCTCCCTTTTTTCAGACGATCGGTCGGTCGGTGGGGATGCTATTTGTAGTAAATGTTCATCACATTTTCGGGTGTTTCGTATTTTTCGTTGGAACACACATTCTAAGCGCACCAAGCTTAATTGAAATAAAACTTTACCATTCTCTTTTCAATATTCTAAGGTTTTTCTTAGTATATCGCCCAGGTTATTTTAAATAATAATCCAGTAATCTACATATATATATATATATATGCGTATGTATATATATATATATTATGCATGCATTTCTGCATAGTTGACCATAAAATGCAACAGAGCAATGGATGCTGTGTATCCAGCACATTTTTTCCATCTCAATTTTCTACATACTGCAACTGCACAATCTCTATATACATACTCTTCTTACTTTCATTAAATATAGTTTGCATCATTATTGCACCATGCACAATACATACACACACACATATGTACAATGGCATGGTACCGAGAGGCATTTTATTGTATGACCTTGTAGTGCATTCCATCTCTCTGAATGCAAAGCGATTATAATTGGAATCGCAACACACATAGAGTGTTTGTATTAACTAAAAATGTATTTCCAGTCACACACAGAAGAAGTCTGGAGATTTTCTCTAAATAAAAAATTAAATCTTTTAATTAATCTTCATTTCTAGTCAATGGGTATAAGTCTTCGATCCAAAGATTTACATCTGTTTTTTTTCGCATTGATCTTCATGACCTTCAGACATCCAAATGTGGCATTTCAAGTGTAGGAAAAAAAAAACTATCGCAAACCAATTGTATGTTCGCTTCGTACACTGGAACACTTTACTGCTCACTTCTAAACGATCACATTACCATTACATAAAATCAACGTTTCTTCAACTAAGTTGGTCGACATTTTTATTATTGTTTTTGTTTTTTTTTCTTTTTTTTAAATTCAATTTAATCATTTTTATTAAATGATTAGACAGTAGATTAAATTTGGTATGTGTTTATTGCATTACTTTTAGTAGTGGCTAGACTCTTTTTATTATGATGGGTATTAGACGGCAAAAACATGTCGTCTTCATTTTAAATTGATGGCAACAAGACGCATTTTATACCAGAAAAAAAAACAAAACAAAACAAAACAAAAAAACAACAACAAAAACATAGAAGACAAAATTAAATGCAAACTGCTGCACCAGTTTTACTACCAACCGCGGGCAATAAAATTCTGTACAATTTATGCGGCATTACATCAACTAAATTGATATTTGGAAAGGCACCATCAGCAGAGAAGAAGGCATCAACCAAGCAGCGAGCGGCTGGTTAGGTTTTTTTTGGGTATGAGAAGAGTATGGTTATTATATGGTTATGTAGAATGGGAATAAGGAATGGCAGCTGCGTATTGCATATAGAAATCGAAATTTTTTGGAATTTATGAATTCTAATTTTTTTTTTTTTTGTTTTTTTTTTCGTCTTCTTTTTATTATATTTTTATATGGCTACGAAAGGAAAAATATGCAAATTAATTGGGCTCCTAGAGAGATAGAGGAAAAAAAATGAGAGAGAGAGAGAGAGAGAGGTTGAAAAGGACATATGTACTTGTACATATGTTTATATACAAATTGACAAACAAAATAGCAGAGTGGGTCGAAAAAGGAAAAGGAAAAGGAACAACACCAGCCATTTTTAACAAGTGAATTTAATGGCAGCACTTACCAGTATAATAATGCAATTTGTTTGCTAATTTGCATATATTTTTTTTTTCTAGCAGACTTTTGTGTAATTTTATGATTTATGTTGTGACATGGAAAAATAACGCATAGAGATGTACTGTACATACAGAATGTACATAATCAGGTTCACTTCTAGGTTCATTTCAAGATAAATATTTCTAGTCTTTTTAACAATACGTCAAATTTTTGAAATTTTTATTTGCTTACTTCTAGAGATATTTAAATTTATGTTAAAAATAACATAAAATTTGAATATATCATGTGACATTAGATTGAATTTTTCGAGAAGTAGGCAAATTCTAATTTCCTAAATTTGGGGGGTTATGTTAAAAATAGTCTAGAAGAAAATAACAATTTTTTATTAAAAATACATTTTTTTTAATATTTAATTTTTAATTTTAAACTTAATTTTTGAAGTTTAGGTATAATTTTACCTATGTGTATGTATTTTTAAAAAAATTTCCTATGAATTATTTAAACATTAAAAAAAAGTTTTTTTGTTTTCTTCGAAAGTAATACGACTTTTTGAGATTTACTTTTCATGCTATTGAATGTATCAAAAACAACTTAAAAAATCTTATTTTTAAAAACGTTTTTTTTTTTAAATATATAATTTTTAATCTAATTTTTAACCTTAATTTTTGAAATAAAGATGTAATTTTTATATTTTTAAAAAAATTCCCTAGGAATTATCTAAAGATTTTTTAAAAAAAGCTTTTCAAATTGGGCAGGTATTTTCAAAAATAGAACTTTTTGAAAATTACTTTTCATGCAATTGTTTATTTTTACGAAAGATTTGAATATCTCGAAAATAGGGAAAATAGATTTTTTTTTAAATTTGCGAGTTTATCAAAAATGTCTAAAAAAGCTCAAAAAGAAATATAGCGCAGCATCTGAGGATTCGAACAATTTTCTTACAAACATTGCCCAAATTTGATTTGAAAAAACCTTTTTTGATTTATTGATATTCTAGATTTATTGAATTTGCAATCATTTAATGATAATACGTCTATTTCACCAATGATGATCTAATGATATTCCACCGAGTAAGTATATCCGAGGATATTCTGATATCAGAGTAATGGGAAGAAATTCGTTTTTATTTTACTTCCACTAATAAAAGCTTTTGGCTTTTCACTCGATATAATTACTTGTCAACTCTGTGACTTATCGGGAGTCATTTTTTAACCATCGAAGCCAAAATCATATTTGCAAGTTATTACCTTATTTAATTACGCACATACCACTTCGATCACAATCGTAAATGTTTGTATCTTAATTTTTAATTGATAATATATTTATTGCGTGTCCTGACTGTAAATGTTCACTTATATAAAAACCTGATGTTTGGATTGCAACAAAGTTGCAAAAGTAATTCGATACATCGACTTGTGTGTAGCGATCGGCTTATAGCCTTTTTCTTTAAGGGGGAATTAGGCCTGACAAACTAATTATGTATAACAAAAAAAAAATGGCCAAACTTAAAATAATATTCTCAGCTTCTTCTATTTCAGTGTTTAGTGTGATTAGTATAAATATACGAAGGCAAACTTAAGAAGCAAGCAAAATAAATTAAAAAAAAAAAAAAAAAAAACCTGAATGTTCTGCACGCATAATCTCTAATCTTAGCGCTTAAAACGCGATTGCATGTTCGTGAGCGAACAACAAGTCTATTGTGTGCATAATCTTATGCAAATTTAACTTATATGCATTTTATTTTATACACAATATTTTTATTCGCAAGTTATTATTTATTATGTTGGTATAAGTAATTTATACTTGAGTGTGTACATAGTTAAGATTCGTTTGTATGTATTTGTATGAAAAGTGACTTTTTTGCTACAAAACTTGCATTGTATTAATATTATTCTTATTATTATTATTATTATGGAGAGGATTAGATTATACCGCCACGGTTCGTTTATCTTTTTATAAGATTTATTCGATGGATGTGTTTATATATATGTGTGTGTATGTATGTGTGTATCATTACAAATTAATTTCGTTATCAAGGACAAAACAATTTTTATTATGTAGGAAATGACTTCTTGGGTGATTGATATGCTTTATCATTAAGTTAATTTTACCAACATTAATGTTGTTTTAAAAAAAAAAAATAGAGGAAATAATTAAAATGAAATTAATAATTATGAAGCGAAAAGAAAGAAACTAGAGAAGGTTCAAATAAAATATCTAAATAATCTAATGAAATGTTTTGTGATTTACGATTTTTTGGAACAATCTTACCATAAAGCTACTGATATTTTGAATCGTTTCCAAAAAATGGCTGCTAAGTTAAAGCTGCACGGCTTCCAAACTGAATAACCTTTCCACTACACCCTTTCACCTACATTTTCACATCTTTTCCCCACTCTTTTTGTCGAAATTTTGATTTTAAGTGTGCGAAAAATTTAATCCAAAAAGCACGTGTTTTTCGAATAATTTCTAAGGAGTGAGAGGATTTTTGTCAGACTTAGACTTCACAAGCCCCCCACACTCCCTTAATTTTGAATAATTTTAGAACTTTTTACTATGTTGGGTAGATTGAACACTACACACCAAAAAATAAGCAGTAAAATTTAATAAAATTGTCCTTTAAGCAAAAACTGAGAGGCACCAACTGTCAATCGTGCTTAAAAATAGAATGAAAGCATTCAAACTTATTTTGTGTATTAATTCCTTATAAATTGATGAAACATCGTTAAACTAGAGATCATTTTATATAAATTAATAACGTTTTACGCAAGCAGTCGCAAATCGAGACCAAACATCGATTTAGGCGAAGTATCGAATTTAAGTAGACTATCAAATCAGCGTCAATCGAGGAAGGGCTAAACGAGGTCTTACTGTATTTATATTTATTATTATTTTTCGGTGTGTGTATTTCGTCTCATTTATTATTATTTGTTAGTTATGAGATGACAAAAATTTATGGTCAATTTAACTAATTTATTGATAAAGTTAACAAAAAAATAATTATTTTAACAATTTTATTGGTCAAATTTACCAAAAAAACAAATTTTTATTTTATTTCAGGTAAGCGCTCAGAAATAACTCTCCAATTGATTTATATTCAATTTTATGTATAATTGGTGTGATTTGCCGTAAGTGTACACCGTCAAAGGTAATTTTACAAAGTTCTAACAATTTTCCGCATTTGCTACATTAACGTACACATAAATAATAAGAACATGTTAATTAATTGTAAGTATATATATGTACTAATTCTATGTATATATATTCTACGAGAAACTCTAAGAGATACGTGAATGTTTTAATAATTACATACATTTAGCCTGTCATTACATCACGACTTAGATCATTTATCTCACATATGTCGAGATCGTATATTAAAATACAGAGAGTGGTTGTGGGTGATGATGAAAAACTTAATGTTAAACTAAGGTCAAAGTCGTCGATCGTCTCTTTATCTAGTATTACACACACTATACAATTTATAATACACACTACACATTTATTGTGTCTCTCTAAAACAATCAATTTTATTGTTCAATTAAATGGAATTATTATTAATGGCAGTGAAACAGGCTCGTCAAAGAATTTTATTTTTTTTTTATTTTTTGGTTAGATCATTATAATTGAGGTGTAATGATTGGTAATTTAATCGATATTATTGATTCAAGGAAGTGCTACGGATTTGGAATTCTAATAATTTCCGGACAGATAATTTTTTTTTTTTTTTTATTGTAACTCGTAATTTATGAGTAATGGACATTTAGAATCAATTTCCAATTTAAGAAAAAAAAAAAACGAAAATTTATTACACAGCCTACTCACATTTTATTAATTCCAATGGCGTCGTAATGTACAATTGTTAATTTGTAATGTTTTTTTCTTTGGGCCGCACATAAAAATCCTCTTTAAGGCTGTAGAAAAAGGACCATTATAAGTAATGGCTCATTTTATTCTGTATAGGTCACATAAATGTTTTGCTTAAATTGTTTTTGTATTTTTTTTCGTCTCTTTCTGATTTTTCCAAAAACAAAACTCATTCATAAACGATAGTGCTTTGTTTTATGTTTTTTTTTACTCAAATGTCATGTATTTCTCATAATATTTAATATATCAACAAATTATGAATATGCCAGAATTATCGCATTACATTTAGTTGCAAAAATTTTTATTGACTTTATGTCTGCAATACTAATGAAATATTTAGAAAAAAAAAAAAAAACAAAAACACAAAACCTTTATTGATATCGAGTTTAAGGTTTTTTTTTTTTTTTTTTTCTTTGCATACAATTTTTATCGCACTAGTGATTGCTCATCGAAATTTGAACCTTTTGCTATTTATTTAATTTTTGGTTTTATATTTTCGTGTAGAGATGGAGAGAGGGAAAGCGCAGCTAATATGCATATGCGATTATTTCACTTCATTTCTACAAATATTTATTTATTATGATACGCTACAATAATTTTTAATGTAACTGAAAGAATCCAAATCGGTCATATTAATTTATGATGTTCATCTTATTGTATTCATGACCTATTATTAAAAGTCTTAAACATTTGAAATGATGGTCAATAAGGGTACTGCCACACAGAGCGCGTTCTGCCCGCTGCGATCTGTCATTTTTTGACCGCGCGGCAAAGCGTTCTCTTGTAATACAGATATATGTATGGAGCCGTGGACACAAAACGCGGTCTGCGGTGAGACCGCCGCGGTCAGATTTTCAAATGTACATTTAAATACAAATTAATTTTTGCCCGCGACGGTCTGTCAAAATTTTTTTTATTGTGATTGCAATTTTGGTAGGATTGAATTAAATTTTGATAGATAATGTGAGAAAATATCCATTTCTTCGCGTATTTCGTTTGTTGGTCGACGATTAGTTGACCTAATAGATGTCGTTGCATGAATAAATTATGTAATTTCTTCAGTTTTTGTTATTATTGTTGTTCCCTGTTTATTACGAAGGTAATTAATTTAAAAAAACATGTTTTTTTTACAATGTGTGTGTGATCGTTTTAATCTGCGAGCAATCGCGGCAGACCGCTTTCTGTGTGTCCTCTCCAGATCGCTGATGGTCGCGATCAGATCGCGTCGCTCTGTGTAGCAGTTCATTAAGGGTGCATCGAGAATTGCTATTTGTACATTAGGACATTGTAACCTCGCGCGATGGTCGTTCGTGCTCGAAAAAAAAACATGGGTACACATTTTTTTTTGTTTTTATGTCGACATCTTTCGCCAGGCCTAAAGTTTTATGAAATGGTCTATTTTCATTAAAAAAGCATGTAACTTCGTTAATATTAACAATAGATAAAAAAATAACTAAATATAATTTATAGATAATTTAAAATACAACAGATTTGGTTATAACAAATTATCTGTAGGATAATCGGTTCAAAAGATATCTTCAAGAAAAAGGAGCAACCTCCATTTTTAAAAAATTGTACATTTTATTTGTAAATGTGTATTTCTGTACCACTTCCATTTTATTTCAATTCAATTAACGTTGATTTGTGTAATTGCAATTTATTTTCCGTCAATAATTTATTCTTTTGGTTTTGTGTTACCCGCGAGGCACTACTACCAGTTCTGCGTGAAATTATTAAGCTCTGACACATTATATTTATTATTATTCTTAATGAATGTTAATTTTCCAACAATAATTTTTTTTTTTTGTATATTATTTTTAACTCGTACAAATTTTTGAGATTGTACACTGTACAGTAAACGTCAAAAAAAAATTAAAAATTGTCATAATCTTGTCGAATTCCCAACACGACCTATTCGTCGGTCGGCTTCGGGATTACGACAAAGAAAAGTTAATGCTAAAGACACAGGTTTTTTTATTTATTTACAATTTCTACTTTAACGTAGTTTTTCTGGTATTTATTGCTACTTAAGGCAAGAAAAAAAAATGGCGCTAATATCTGTACACTTATGTACATATGTGTGTGTAGGTATACTCATTATTTATGTACGTTGCAACTAGTTTTTTGTTTTTTTTGTTGTTTTGTTATTGTTGTTCTTTTCTATTCTATACAATCTCGGCTAAAAAAAAACACTTAAATTACTTCCACCGTTGCCAATTTCTTATTACTTCAAGCAACTCACTTTTATTATTATTTATTATTAAAATCATTAACCATAAATAATATAAGTAGGTATAAAATGTGTGTGTGTGAGTGTGTGATTGGTATTGGTGTTTGATTGTTGAATGATGTGCTTGAATGCACAAATATGTATGGAGGATTATATTTGTATGTATGAATAATGGTTGTTGTTCAACAAAAAAGAAATAAAAAAAAAAAATAACAAGAAATATGTAAACCGACGACTGACTACATGTTGTTTGTTGGTTGGAAAAGTGGTGTGGCTTTCGTCTTCTTTTGGTTTGGCTTTGTGACTCCAGAAATGGTATGCGCGCAGTAGAACAGGTAATGAGCCAAGGTTAAATGATCCCATGGTATTATTAGAATTTTATAGATTAGAAAATGATATAATTCGATAAGATATTGTGAAAAATATTTGATTTGTGGTGTGTGCGTGTGAAGAGAACAGTGACAGATTGAATTTCAGTTATTTTGGTTAGAAATTAGTTTTTACCAAATTTTTGAACATCAGGCTAGTGCTATATTTATTAAAATCTATCTCTAGCGTTGAACACTCAAAACTAGCCTGGATGGTTTGTTGGTAAAAGTGGCGAGACCTTCTCTGATGATCTACCAATTAGCACAATTGTTTTGTTTTGAGACCACTAGACACCTCTTATTTGCTATTATGGTCTCTCAGAAGATTCGAGACTATAGCCATTTGGATGCGTTCAGAAAACCCAACACCTGGTTGCTTGTTTTTTTCACCCTTTTCTTCCAAGTGGTTGAAGCTATGGTTGCTCTGGTTCGCTTAGTGCCGGACATGTTCAGAAGAAGTGTTCGAGTGTTTCTTGACCGTTCTCTTCTTTATAGCTGTGACATGTCGTGTTGTGCGGGAGATATAATCTAGCCACGTGTATACCTGTCGGCCGATAACCGCCGTCTACAACTAGTCTATTAAGATATTCCAATTGTCTATCACTTAAGCTAACCAATCTTAAGACTTATCTCTCTGTCTCCTTTTTTAATGAATGAGTGAATTTCTAAATATTTGCTCCATGAATGAATTAAATTGTCCAGTTTATTATCTGATTATGTTACAAAAATCTTTAGAAAATGTACAGTATTATTGATACACCACTTTTACTCATATATTTTTGCAATTTTTAGAAAAAGTGGAACAAATCCAATTTCCAAAGCCTAAATTTTTTTTGGAACATTTTAAGGGATTGTTAATGTTAAAAAAAATATTCAAAGAAAAATTAATTTTTAAAAATCAATTTTCTAAAAATTGCAAAAAAATGTTAATAAATTTGGTGTACGAATAATACTTTGTACTACTGTATATACATATATGTACATATACTATATATAAAATTTCAATCTCTAGTAAGGACCATTTTGGCTAAAATTCAGTAACTACAATTAAAAAAAAAATCTCTAAAATTTTGCAAGTGTCACTGCATTAAACGCACAAGTGCAATGCACATTTTCAATTGTGCAGGGATGTGTATTTGATTTATATTATTTATATTGACATTTGCAAGGTTGTGTTCTTTATGACAGTGCGTTAAAAAAAATCCCAGCTGATTTTTTTTTTTTAAATGGCATTCTGACAGGGGACGTTTAATAGAACATCTTTATTGTATTGTAGATCATTTCGTAAGGGGGGCTCATAAAAATACTTTTTTTTATATTAAAATACAGAAAATACAGGACAAATACATACATGAAAATAAATAAAATACAGGACGTTTATACGATTCTACAGTACTAATAACGTATTTCAAAATACAGTACTGTACCCAGGGTTGTTAAAGTAACAGTTTTTTCGAATTTTTTACATTTACAAACTAATACGATTCCGTCTAAATAAGTGAATTAATTCCACTGACTTGACTGACTTGTACCGATATAATAAAACACGGATGATCACCGTCCAATATTTTACCATTCGTAAAATCGAAATCGAACTGCAACTCGTTATCTTTTAAGAAACAATTCGGAACACTGTAGAGGTGAACCTTTCCAGCGAAATCAGTAAATATACGAAGGTACATATTATCGTCTTAGAAATAAATAAAAGATAAAATCCATGGTATCGATTCTCTCTACGCAACAATCTTATAATTTATATGTATTTATATGAAAAATCTAGTTTCTCATGCACTGGCTGAACCTGCTGCTATTGTTATATACAAGTTAGGTTTTTTTTTTGTTTAAGTATAAATAATAAGTGGAGGAAAAAAAATGTTTAAAATGTATATACGTATACGTATGTGTATGTACGTACATAATATTTTTATACACAGAGCATTTATAATTAAAAGGAAAAATGCTGTTTGTGTATAATTACTTGCACGTTAAAAATGCTTGTTGATGGTTGCTTTGTATAGATAGAACCTCATCCATAGTTGATTGTTACAAAAAAAAAACAACAAAAAAAAAAAACAACAACAAAAAATATGTTAAAACCAATTTTCTGTTCTATCGTCAAATAAGCAAATGGGATGGAGCAGATGTTTTTGTGTAAGCCGTAGTTTTAAAATTCTAAATGAAATAAAAAAAAAACACATTCCTGAGCTTCTTGGAGGATTATAATTAATTTATAATTTTTAACACACCAAAAAAAAAAACTAAAAAGAAACAAAACATAGATTAGATTATTTTCTTTTCTTATATAATGTATGGTTGTTGTTTATTTATAATAATTTTGAGTTGAAACCACAAATAACAACAACAACAAAAAATATAATTTAAATATTAAAAATAAAAAAAAACAATTATGCAAAATGAATGTGTTATTGGCCCTGACAGTAATTTCGTGGAATTTGTATGCAAGTTCTACAGAACTGATTGTCGTCCATGATGACTAACTAACAAAATGTTGTACACATGGAATACCTGATGTCCCATCCATACACAAGGAAAAAAAAACACGTGAAAAAACAAAATCAAAATTATATTTTTTGATTTTATTATTTTTATTTTTGTTTTATTTAAACATTGTGTACCTATGGAATAAATTAATTCAATTGAATAGGTCAGTGGTGGACAACCCACATAATATTGATTTAAAATATGGGTGGAATTTTCTTAATTATTTATTGTCAGATTTTGTCAGAACGGAGAAACGTACACCAAATGATAACTGATTCTAACGTACCTTATTGGCGTAATTTTTTTGATGGTTTTTTTTTAATTTATAGATTAGTCAATTTGCTTCAAGATGATATGCTGTTGTGCGCATCTTATGCTAACTAAACAACTTAGATACTTAAATTGGACGATCATATCGATATCTGGCTTCTTGTTTTTTTCATTTTTGTAGCGACACCTATCTTGATCTATCAATTAGCACAAGTGTTCCGTTTTATTTCCACTGAATATACATCTATCTCATGTGTGTCTGTGGAAATGCAGCATTTGAGTTGTTTTCTCCTGGAAACCTTACAATATATCGCCATTTTATCTGACACCCTGTTATTTTGGAATAATCCAATTTCTAGACTATTTTTAAAGTGCAATCTAACCATCTGGCCTCAGACTAAAGTCAACACACCAGAAAAAAAGATTTTCTTGTTTCACCACAGTCGGACTTGTATCCAGGAAAGGCAATCACTCAACAAACTGAGCCATTTGGTCGGTTAATCCTTCCCACTCCAAGCTATTTTCCTATAGGGAACCAGCAATCACAGGATGATGAGTGAGACTCTCATGGAGAAAGCCAACGGTTAATATGATAAGACTTTGGTTAACTGGAAAATCCTAAGAACATAAGTATTTTAAATTTTCCTTTTTTTTCTGCATCCAGTCTTTGGGCATCCTCGCAATGTGTCGCATATAGAGAGTTTTCTGCTGTTTTATGGATCTGGTTATATTTTCTTCTTCAATCAATTCATCTACTGAATCATTTCTCTGATGGTTGACTGTTCCAAACATTTTTCCCAAATATTCTTTCGAGCCATGTTTCGCTTCCATAGGGTAACAAGTTGCGCTTTTCATTCGGTTTTACTTACATTGATATGAATGGTTTATGGAAGTAGGTATGTATTAGGCTTGCCCCCAATTTTTTTTTTATTATTACAGTATATGGCCAACGAACTTGGTACAAAGTAAAGTTATTACAAAAATGCGTGTAATCTAGTCAGTTCTTATCCGATTTGGCTGAAATTTTGCACAACTATGCACCATAATGTTTGCAATAAGATTGCCATGATCTTTATCCGTTTCTTTTGGAATGGAGTTTATCTTTGTCTTTAAATACATATGTCACATTTGCATTTAAAATAGCGGAAGTTTTCATAAAGGTTTAGCGAATTTTTTATTTTTTTTTTCTTAGATTTTAAATTTAAGAGGTATGTAGTAGGTGTTAAAGTTTTTTTTGCTAACATTGTAATAATATTTTAAATGTAGTCAGCCTAAGTATTGCACCGAAGTAGCCCATGCTAAACGCTTTTTCTTCATCCTAATAGTCAATGTTATAGCGCATGTTTGTGCAAATTTTCAGCTAAATCGGATAAAAATTGACCAAGTTAGTTGAAAATTTTACCTTGTGTTGTACCAAGTTCATTGGCCACGTACTGTAGTTAATTATTAAGGTGTGCGGCAAGGAATCGAACAAGCACCTGATTAGTTTAAATTTTTTTCTCTCTAATCTCTAATATTTGGGATATTACAACTAATCTTAAATTTCGAAATTTACAACCACCACCACCGAAATCACTTGAATCGAATTACTAAATAATATTAAGAGATTGAATTTGTTTTTTTTTTGTGTTTTAATCCACAGTAATTAGTGCCATCATAAAAAAATCAGAAAATGTTGCTCACATCTGTTAATAACATATTCATAGTGATGCTACTACTTATATACTACTCATACTTATATACAAATATACATATGTTGTATATAATAAATAAGAAATTTGCAATGATATGGTCGGGGTCAATTACATATTTAAATTTTCGGGTTTGGTTTAGAATTCTGAAAAGGTCAATCGAAATGTCTGCGCGCGCGAGCTTAAATGAAACTCGCTTGCGTTGAGTATGTTGATTCTACTATATAATAAGAATCGAATCGAGTTAATATAGAAAGTTGTTTTGGTTGGTGGCCGGCAAATATCCAGTTTTTTTTTTTTTTTTTTTTAAATGACACTAATTTCTTTTTATATCCCTCGTAACTCTATTTATGTTTTAAAATTTTAATAATACAAAAATATGATATTCTTATTCTTGTTCTTGTTTTTTTTTTTTTTTTTTATTTTTTTTGTTATGTTGGACCATCGAAGAATATTTTGTGTAGTGAACCTTTATAGTTTTGTTTTGTTTATTTGTTGTTTTCAGTTTGTATTCCTCATTAGGAATGTGCATAAATTTAGTCAAATATCAATAGACTCTGTATGTGAAAGGTTTTTTTTTTTATTTTTTTTTTATTTTTTTCGACAATTTACATTTGTTATGTAGAGAGTATTGTTTTTTTCCGGTATATTTTTTTTTTGTTTTTTTAAAGTTTTATCCAAAATATCGGTTATTTATATATACTTTACATTTTGTTGTTGCTGTTGTTGTTTTTTTTTTAAACTGAGCATGATCTCTTGTCACTATTTTTAATATGTCATTCTGCGCAGTGGCGAAGCGTGAACACAATCCTAATCTTTTTTTTAAACGAAAATGTTCTCCTATTCGCTATTGATTCGACAGTGACGTTACCTATACACTCATTACTCGATTTGCACGGTAGATACGTTCCGTAGAAAATCGTACAAATCGAAACCGTGTAAAATGAGACATATAAAAAAGGAGGATTGGAATTAAATTCTAAGCCGTGTTAGTCGAGTCAAAAAATGTAAGAAAAATTCGTCGATACGTTCGTAATAACCGTGAAAAATGAGACAAGAAGAAAAATCGAGATTAGTTCCACAGAATGCAAAGTCACCAAGCCGATTGGGCTATAATATGCATTATGTTAATTTATAAAATATATTTCTTATTAGAAACGGAAAATTATTATTTCTCGTTTTTCTCGTACTATTATTTACAAACTTATGCATCCGTTAATGGCAAACGTCAAAGCGAATGACACAAGGGTGCTTTAGTTTGTGAAATGAGTGGATTTAATGCAAAGTAATCGATTTTTTGAAAGGCGTCCATAAATACATAAAACAAAATGTATAATCGAAATAACAATGTTAAAGTGAGCTATCAAGTGCCGTGCAAATCGAGGAATGGGTGTATATGTCTTTCTGACCTACCTTAATGTCGACTGCTTATCTTTGCTACACAACATTACGAAAAAGCCCGGCCCTAGAATATTTAGAAATAAATATATTTACAGGTAGTCCTCAACTTAAGACCGAGATAGGTTCCAAGACATTGGTGGTCGTAAGTCAAGTAGGTTGTAAGTACGTATTTTTGGATTTTTCAAAATTTTGATTTTAAATGGTACCTAATCGAGACCTAAAATTTCCCA
The DNA here is from genome assembly GCA_026745375.1 of Platyura marginata. Taxonomy (NCBI): domain Eukaryota; kingdom Metazoa; phylum Arthropoda; class Insecta; order Diptera; family Keroplatidae; genus Platyura; species Platyura marginata. Next base: position 34,595 of record JANSTT010010222.1, on the reverse strand, counting down.
TGAAAATTGCATGGGGAAAAACACTTTTTGCAATTTTTCGCAGGAATTTTTCAGGGTTAGGGAAAATCTTCCATTAAACTAATAGCACTTGGACTATTCAACGATGAATTTGATGTAACCCGGAAATTTACATGGGAACCTTCAGCCCCCGAATTCGGGTTCTTTATGACTACAGTCATATAATTGACTGCACTTTGTTAATAAATTTCTATTAACTGTAGTCATAAAGAACCAGAATCCGGGGGCAGGTCTCCATAGGCACCATTTACAATCAAAATTTTGAAAAACCAAAAAAAAACATATACATATTTTTCGGATTTAGAAAGAAATGGGGGGGGGGTATCGAGACACTGTAGTATTTTTGCAATTTTTTTCAATATGTATTTTTGAACCACGCATACCTACATATTTTAGGAAAATCCCAGCAGGTATTTGTTTCATTAATGGTAGCGCATGCGCATATATGAAGGTCGTAAGTGCATATCTAATTGTTGACTTGCGAGTTTTTCGATTTTTAACTGACTATGTATTGTGTATTGTTATCGTTCTTTCTTGAATGAAGCAACATCACAAATAGAAAGAATTTTTAAATTGAAAAAAAAATAACTAAGATCGAACAAATCTTATGCAAAAAAAAAAAAAATCCTAACTAAGTAATACAAAATGTTTTTTTTTCCTTCTATTACATTCATACATAATGTACATATGTACACGTACACGTACATGCACACATACATAGGCCTATGTTTTCTTTTTCTCATCAGACCTTTCAAAGTATAATATATTTTTATAAATAAAAAAGTGAATAGCAAAAACTAAAATAAAATAAAAGCAATAAAGGAGGGGGGAAAATCGACTGCAACTCTATGCACATTTTGTTTGAATGGATAAATGAATAAGTTGATGCAGTTACATGCTGTCATACATATATGCATATCCATATGTATTATAGTGTATTTAATATATACATACATACATACATACATACACAATACCGTATTATACATACATACATATGTATATCTAAATGTTTATTCACGTTTGTTTTAGACATTAGGGAAACTCTCCTATATACATTTCGTTTAGGTTAGATATCGAATCCATTCTGCAGATGGGAATGTTTGAGAAAAGGGGTGTTTAGTTTAAAAAAAAACAATTTTTTTTTCTTCTTTCGCTTCTATATTCTCAGACAGACAAATCTAATTTTAACATAGTGATGGAAAGACAGAGAAAGTGATCTAAAGCGATTTCAGAAAATATTCTTATTCTGTTTGAAAAAAAAAAATAAAAAAATTCTTATAGAATTTATACGTACACATTAGGCAACCCTATTGAGAAGAGTTTTCTATATAAAAAAAATGAAATAATGTACAATGCCTCTATAATACTATAAGGTTAGAATATATTATCATTCCCTTCATGGTTTGCAAAAAAAAAAAAAAAACAACAAAACAAAAAAATATTGCATGCTTTACATTAATATTGTTTCTTTTTATCGCATATAAAATAAATATTTTTGCAGTAAAAATAAAATATTTAATTTATCCAACAATCAAGGATCATCAACGCCACGATAATACAGGGCACATTTCACGGTGTCACTTCACGTATTTAGTATTTAGTTGAAATCGCTTTTTATTACTTAATTTCGAACAACTTAGTTTTGTTAATTTCATTATCCTCGCTGAAGATTTCATATCATAATATTTTGTTTTATTTATACAATTAATTAATCCTTTGTCATATTTATGTTTGTATGTACTTGTAGATACCTACTGTAAGCACAAAGAAAGTTTTCCGTTTTAAATTCGACATTTAATCGAAAATATTTACATAAATTTACAAGGGAAATAAATTTAGAATAAAAAAAAAATATTACGGGGCAGAGAGTTGATCGAAAATGTACCATTTTGAATTTATAGACCATTTTCACTTTTCTTTTGATTAAAATCCGGTGTCAAAAACCATACTATGCCATCTGAAGAATCTCTCTCCGGTTAAAGTAGAAGTAGACAAATGCACTTAACTGTAAGCAGTGGCGGCACGTGAGACTTATTTATCCCATCATCGTGAGACTGCTTTTAAAAAAAAACCTACGTCAAAAATGGAAAAAATTGGTCATTCACATCTTGAGTGTTTTTTCGGCGGTTTTTTTTTAAAAGTGACACAATTTTGAAGTTTCTTAATACTAAAGATATGATTTTGAAAATTTGTATTTTTATATTATTTTTTATTTCCAGCATTTTTTGCTAAATAAATTTTTTTGAAAAAGTTAACCCTTTAAGGTCCATACATTTTGAACATGAAAGGGTTGACAAAAAAAAATTAAAATATAACAAATTTATTCAGGGAGACATTCTTTATGTTTTCAGTGCATTAATATATTTTTAAAAGTTACCCCCTTACAGGCATCATTTGTACCATAAAGGTTAACATTTTCTAAAAATGAAAAATTTCTGAAAATATTTACAATTAAATTCGGAGAACGGCGTAGCTTTTTGAAAATTTTCGATTAACCCTTTCATGTTTAAAATGTATGGACCTTAAAGGGTAACTTTTTCCAAAAAATTTATTTGGCAAAAAATGCTTTTTTTCTATTTTAAGTAGAAGTCAAATATTATTTTTACCGGCTCTAATATTGGAGCACAGTTTTACCAGGTAGCAGAATATTGAAATGCAATTAACATTTTATAATAAAAAAAACGGGACTATTAATAGAAAATAGAATTTCTATTTGTTCGTAACAAAAAAAAAATTAAAAATCATAAAAGAATTAAAAAAAAAATAATAATAAAAATTCTCCGACAGGAAGTATTAATTCCACACAATTAGAAATTTGATCCAATTCTATTCTTACACATGACTTTAAAATCGAATAATTCACATTCTGTAATGTTTTATTTTGATAGATTTCCAAAAACTATATTTAACATTATCAAAAAATTTAAAAAATTTGATAAATACTTAAAAGAAAAAAAAAACAACCCCAAAAAACTTACATAATCAGAAATCAGGTTCCTTTCTACCTCCCTTTTATGAGAGGCAATTATTTATGTACATAAATTATTATTATTCGTGTGCCCTAATTTTTATTTTTTTTTTTGATTAAGCCATTTTCACTGGACTATTTTGAAAACTTTTGTTTTTTTTTGTTTGTATTTTTGACCGTGTAGAGTTAGATACACAATGATAATATATATTACAAAACAGATTATATTATACTTAGTATTATGTTGGTTTGGTTAAATGGACGTAATTTTCTTTGATTTTTTGTTTCTCTCTCCCTCTCTATCTTCTTTCAAATGCGTGTTTGATGTCATTTATGTTAAGGGGGCCATGGTGGCAATACAGAATACAATATAGAGCCCATACTGAAAATTATTATAATAGTAAGGGGTGACGAATAATTGATGTAATAAAAATGTTTTTCCTGTATTCAAATTGACTTGAATCCATATTTATAATAATACGGCTATGTTACTATACATAGAACATTTATTAAATTAAATTAAAGGGATGCTACTGTTTTGGTTCATATTTAATTTATGAGGTTTTTTCCATTTGTTATGTGGAAATTCACACAAAAAAACCACAAATAAGATGAAGAAGAAAAAAAAGTGTATACACCTGTCCCTCGATTTACGCGGCAGATACGTTCCACGACAAACCGTGTTAAACGAGACACAACACTCATATAAAGCAGGAAGATAGGTTTAAGCCATAGATATAGGCATAATTACAAAATAAACATCTTACCTCTGACAGAATTGAACATCGAATGTCAGTATGAAAATATAAAACAAAATCTACTACATTATAATAATACCATTGTTCAACGCAACGGCATGCAGTGCACTGTGTTCAGATATGTATGTACTAAATGAGTGCGTTTAATGTAAAATGATACAAAAAATGAAACCGTGTTAAAGCGAAACTGCGTAAATCGAGTACCGCGTAAATCGAGGGATGGATGTACTTAAAAAAAGCTTTTCTCATTATTATTAATTATTATTATTGTGCACAGAGTGAGAGAGAGAGATTAAAGATCAACGAGTGTAATAACTTTCAAACGATAAAAATAAATTTATTGCGTATTAACTGACAGCACGTTTAATTTTGTCTTTAAAAATTGTTTGCTCTGTGGTTGAGATAATCTTTAAACGGCAGGGAAAATACAAAAAAAAAAAAACAAAAAAAAACATTCATTTTAATCACAAAGCTTTTTAAAATTACTATATAAATATAATCTTTATCATTTTCTACTTGCATTTTGAGATATCGTCGTGTTATGCGCGCACGATACCCTTGACCCAACAAACATTTCAGAAAACCACTTACACACTCATATGCATCCCATATAAAACCACCTTAATAATATCCATATGTACGTATAGTGTGTATCTCTGTGTGTATATTTATTATAGAGATGGTGATAATGTGTGCGGTTTTTTATCGGTGCAATTAAATTTTTTTTTTTTTTTTTTGTTAGGTAGGGGTATTCGGTCGGAAATAGGAACAGCAATTATTTTGATTTTCCAAATTTAGAACGGAATCATTATAGGTATGTGGAATTATATTAAATTTCATGATTTGTAAACCCTCACTCGGTATTATTACTTCTTGCAATCCATTGATCGATTCCATACTAAGATCCATTCTAAGTGAAGTAAATAAAATATTTATATATACATATATATGTATATATATATGTATAACGATAATTGTAAATGCATTTATCATGTTTATGATTGTGTTGGTATCAAAATAATTTAACAAAAAAAAAAAAAAAAGATTTTCTTATTTCACTCATACCACACCATGTAACAAAATGAATTTATTCACATACACATTGAAATGAACAGCACAGCTACACACAGTGAAACATTGAAAAAAAAAAAAAATAATGATGAACTTGCGCATTTATACATTTTGGTTCATGTTCATTCAAGGTATTGGTTTAGTATATGTTTGTCAATCGTTCGTTGAGGTTTATAGAAAGAAAATCCCGCCGCAAAATTGTTATGAAAACGCTACCGGCTTCTGTGGAAAATTATTTAGAAAATCATTTTTCAAATAGATTTCATTGTGAATAAATATTTCGATGCAACATTCTGTTTCGGTGGTTTTTATCCGTATTTGTCGATTTTAAATGTTGTGCAATTTGTTTTTCTTTGACAAAGATTTTTCTTTCGTTTTTTTCGATTTTTTTTTTTGGTTTTTTTTTTTTTTCTTATTTGTTGGAAGAAAAATCACATATTGATTTACTAGTGTGTGAGTGGTGATACTGAAAAAGAAGAAAAAAAAAAATATTTTTTTTTCGGGTGATCAGTGAACAACACAAGAGTGCGTTTATCTCAGCTGAGTTTACACACTGTAATGTAAACATAGTTTTTTTTTTTTTTTTATTTCGGAAAGACAGAGAAAGCTGACATTTTCTTTATGGATATTGTGGATTGTTTACAAGAATTTTGGGAAAAAGGATAAAAATGTGATATTTACTTTTTACGTAAATAATAAAAAGTACCACCAGAATATAATAAAGTGAGAATATTTTGTATGATATTTTATTAAGTACATTTAGGAATTGTGTGTGTGGAATGTTTTCTATTTATTTGTTGAGAATCTATCTATGGCAATGTTTTTAGATTTTAGAGATAGAGCGACTTATTTGTTCTAACATTTTTTTTTTTTTCGAAATTATGAAATACATTTTGACGGGTTATTATTTTTTTTACAATCACATTTGTATAGTTTGGTGGACATTTTGACAAGGTAGCTTTTTTTTTAAGTCAATTTGTTTTTCTAAAGTGCGTACGTCATTTATACTTGAACATTTGTTGAGATTTGTATATGAAAGTAATTTAAAAGTGGTTTTTTTTTAAAGAAACTACAATGTTTGGGTTACTTTATTGGTTTTTTGACAGATTTAAATCTAGATATTTGTTTTCTTTTATTTGTTGTGGTTGATCATATTATTTGTTCAGCCTTTTCATTTTTAAATTATAATTTTGGGTTTCCTTTAATTTAAAAAAAATAATAATCTTGAGTTGATTGAATTTCGGTGTATATGTATAGGTAAAATTAGCAGAAAGTGAGAAATAATTTTTCCTTTTGAAGACTATAGAAAACGTTACAGGTGGATTGAAAATGTTAGCTAGTTTGGGAAATGGAAAATAATAAATAAATAACGATCCTAAATCCTAGACAAGGATGTAACGTTGAAAGTTACTTTACGGGACCCATGAGGGGGAGGGGTGCGAATAGGGGGGAAGAGTTGCCCTACTCTCCCCCAACACATTTCTGGTTACAAAAATTTTCGGCGACCCCCCCTTAAACAGAGGGTTAATTTTAAATTGTTGATTTTGTATGGAAAAACACATTTTTACACTTCCAGTCGTCATAATTATGAGGGAGGGAGGTGTACACATTTCGTGTTATTTTTAAAAACTGGCCACTAATATTGCCTACAAAATACTATATATAATTATTTCTGATTTAACCCTTCCTTTTTTTTAAAACTCATTTGAATGAAAAATATAACTATGTTTTTGTATGGGGAAAAATGAATTCTTTAATTAATTTTTTTTTTTTTGATAAATATGTATGTGATGACAAATAGACAAATATTATAAAACATATTTTATAGCTAAACCTACGTTTTGGTAGTCCCTGCGGGGCCTGCCACAAACCCCCCAAGTTAAAAATCTTAATAAATAGTATTTCGTTCAACTATTATTTTTCATTTAAATTTGGACAACCCTCATATTATAAAAATGTAATTTATTAATTCATCTGATTAATTGTTTATTAAATGAATTGTGTTGTATAATATTTTGCTCGTAAAAGAATTTTTGTATTTCTAACTTCCAAATACAGTGCAAACTCGATAATTGCATTGATATAAAACAAAGCCCTTCTCGATGTTGGTGAAATTATCGAGTACGTACACGTCTAGTCAAACCTGGTTTTATGGGATTTTTTTTTATGCGGTATGTGAAAATATTTTGTGATAAATAAAAAATGGCCGTCACAGTAGATAATAACACTCTAAACTGTTTTTTTGTTGTCGAGTCTTTTTTTATGCGTGGAAGTGGAAGCTTTATTTTAACTTTTTTTCTTCAAATTGTTTTGAAATGTCCACATTTTGAATATTTTTAATCGTTAAACTGCAATACAAATTTTGGTTGTAAGTATAGTTCTTCCGCCTGTATAAATACTGCTAACTTTCGAACGCGTTGAGCTAGCGACTTTAAATTTTTGGCAACGACGTTTTTTTCTGATATTTTGACGGGTTGTGTGAAAATATACTAACTTTACTCACAAAATTTCGAATTAGTATCTACATTGTATAAATCGATGGCTTATATACATTATACAATACCCGCTAACTTATTTTTGATGTACTTTTGTAAAAATTAAACAAAAACACACAACGCACAAAAACAATTATAGTTTTCCTAAAAATATCTAAAAACATTTGAATCATCCAAAGATCGAGTCTGTTATTGTGCAATTACAGAGTACCTAATGTATTTATTTATTATAGAGGTGTGCAATTACCGAGTCTGCACTGTATGTAAGTTGATCTGATTTTTCCCGATCATAAAATCATAAATCAACAAACAAAAATACTTCTTGTGCTACTTTATAGAGTTGTGTGTTTTTTGTTGTTGTTGTTGTTATTTTTACCCTACTAATGTATCATTTCAAGGCTGCGCCACTTCGAACCATTTGTTCAAGTTCAAGTTAGGCCATTTATGATGTCCTACTTTTTTTTTACCTTTATGCAATTATTATTACATTCTATTTCCGTACATCGTCGTGTTGTTTAGGTGAATTACAATTAAATCCCAAGTATAATTAAATTCAGTACAAAAAACAAAACAAAAATTTTTTTTTGCCATTGCTCGTCTTTATAGTTACGAAAATATTGAAAAATTGAGGCAGGACGAATTTTAAATACCAATTTTAATCAATAATGAAGGAATGGAAGAAAAATGGTACGGATAATGATGGGTAAACGAAAACAGAAGAAGAAGTGAAATGAATACAATGCGCAATGAATGGCCACTATTTCAAATGAGAAGATAAATTTTGCATAGAAACTGTGAAGATTTTAGATTTTGACTAGTCATGATTGGTAGAGACTAAAATCCCCCATTTACAACACCATCATGTTCAATTGTAGAAGGCATAAGTACACAACTTTTTTATAATATTAAGTATGTACTTACTTAGCTAAAGATTTTTGCCAGTCATCTTAAAACGATGTTAATTCATTTATATAATTCAAGTATATATATATATATATACATACATATATATATATATCTATGCCTATGTACCTATCCCATTATTTACCGAAAATCTTAACCGAATTTATACATTTTTTCAATATTTCTTCTTTTTTTTCCAATTTGTAATCTCACATATACAAAGAACTTGGTAAAGAACCTTTTTTTTGTGTGTTCTCATTGAAACTTTAAAAAGCCCTAAAGGCATTTGTTAATTTCCCAGAACTTTTTCATTATCAAATCTCAAGTCAAACGAAATTTTACTTTCTTATATTTTGTATAAAATTTCAAACAACCATTTTCTTACTTTCCTTTCAAACATTCTCATTTGCCTTATCTGTGTCTATCTTAACGTTAACCTTCTTCTTAAGTTCAATTTGAATTGTATCTATAGACGCAAATATACCACAAGTACCTCTATATTGTATTTATATATATATATATATATATGTATGTATATGTTTGTATATATCTATATATAATACAAACACTTACGATTATCGGCTGTCGATAATCTTTTTTTTAACTTTGGTAAAAAAAAAAACTTATTAAAAATGGCTGGACTCTCAACTACCATTTTTGTAATATGACTTGCCTTTAATTGTAATTATAAACAAAAGTATAATTAAATTAATTATTTGAAGAAGAAAAAAATACGAGAACTTATTCAGCGCTATTCTGGTAAATATGGTTTATATTTATAAAATATGACTCACGGCATAAACAAGAAATGTTACCCAGCAAATAATCCACCGGTCGTAAAATATGTAAACCTTTTTTTTCGTATTCACGTAATTATGCCGGGCAACGCATACGTTATTTGTAACATTTCGGTGCATTTTGTTTTAGAGCTGTCTTTTTTATTGGTGACTTTAGAAAATTAAAATGAACAAAACTTTAAAGGTTTACCGGCACACAGAGCACGGTCTGTCCGCCGCGATCTGTCATCTTTTTTTTGACCGCGCGACAAAGCGGTTCTCTTGTAATACATAAATTATGTATGAAGCGCAGTCTGCCGCGGCGTTTAAGGTGAGACCGGAAATATTTTTTGCCCGCGGCAGTCTTGGGAACAAAAATATTGTTTTGATATTGAAACTATGGTAAAAATAAATGAATTGTTGATAAATAACCCAAAGAAATATCCATTTATTGTTGACTATTGAAGTGTATACATATGTGACACTAATAACTCATGAATTTCTTCAACACACTCCCGTGACATACGAAAAAAATTAAAGAGTTGCATATAATTACCAAGAATTCTTTGTTTCTTTCTTTTCATGCACCTTATATCGCCGTTTTTCCGTTTCCATTAAGGATAACAGCAACAAAGCTTCATCATCCGAATCTGATTTAATTTTTTGTCCGTATACAACAAACTACTACATAATATGGCGGGCAATCGCTGCATACCGCTTTTTTGTGTGTCGTCTCCAAATCGCTAGTGGCTACGGTTAGATCGCGTTGGGCTGCAGACCGCACTCTGTGTGCGGGAACCTTATAGATAGACGGTACAGTACTGAAATTTAATCTAAAATTGAACTAAAAATGACGTTTGGGGTTATGAAATAACATAGTCATATGTTAATGTACGCAGCCAAATGTTGCCATTTTTAAAATGTTATCATATTTAATATTATTTCATTGTTTTCTATAAAATTAACCATGTAAATAAATAAGGTGCTGTTTAAAAATAGTGTAAATTAGTGAATTACTTAAAAAAACTGAAATTTTTTGGATCTTGTGATTCTGTGCAGTAGTCGCATATTATTGGATATACCTAATTGAGGGGTGTTAAATAAAGACCACCTCGTAATATATGGGTTTATATATTTTATTCCCCCCGGTTTAAATGATCAATACCTGACGTGGGTGATAATTCCATATATGACGGGGCCGATATTTTTAATCCTATTTACCAGAATAGTGCCAATTATGTATGTAGTGACCGCCGAACTGTATATCTATGTATGTGTGAAAGGAGTATTTTAATTCTTAACCAGTTACGGATTTTGTAAATGAAAATACAAAAGACTTTTCATATTAATTATGTTGAAAAATAACGACATGACGAAATCACATGCAGACAGATTTTATAAATAAAAAAAAAAAAAAAAAAACGTGGGCAAATTACGAGAATAAACTTCACTGCACGGATTTATATTATGTAGGTGTAGAAAATGTATAAATGTCCTTAAATATGAATATTTTTATATTTTAACTTGCAAGATTTCTTTTTAATTTTGAAATTAGATTTAATAGAGTAGAAACTCTGAGCAGAAAGTTTTTTTTTTATTTTTTTTTTATTTATTTTTAGTAAGTAAGCATAAGAATAAAATCGGTTCTTTTGTGAGCGAATATAATCTTATTGTGTAGGTGTTATAAAAGGTATAAATGTCCTTAAATATATGAATATTTTTTTATTGTCTTAAACTTTCAAGATTTCTTTTTTAATTTTTAAGTTAGATTTAGAAAATTGATATACTGAGCAGAAACTTTTCTATTTTTTTTAAGTTTATTTTTATTTTTAGTTGTAGTAAGTAAGTATGAGAATAAAATGGGTTCTTTTGTGAACGAATCTAAACTTATAAAATACTTAAGCTTAAGATTTAAAAATAAACTTGAATTTTATTTCACATTTCTGATTACGTATTTCATTGTAAAATTTTATAAAGTATTTGAAATCTTCATTCATCTTTTAATGATTTTTTTTAATTTTTGCTTCTTCTCTTCCTTCAAAACACCTGTTATTCATCTCTATACATATCGTATATTGTTGTAATACTTTACATTACCGAGATTAATATATCCATCAATGCGCTTGAATTGATCATCCCTTACTTGAATGTACATTGTACATATGTATGTCCTTTAAGCTTGAAATAATCATCAACTTTAAACATTTATATAGAATAGAGGGGAGATTTTCTATTTGAGTTTCCATGTGAACGCTTCTTTTGTTTAAGGAAACATAAATATATATGTATATATATAGGGAGTAGGTTTGTACATCAATGTTGAAGTGATTTCTTGATGAAAAATGGAGTAAATACTTACCTATCACGAATCAAAATTAAGTGGAAGGAACATGAGGATAAAAATAATTTGTATATACATTTTCAAATAGCAATTATTATTTTAGATCGTGATCCTAACATTTCATGTTTTATTTTTTTTTAAATTAAAAATCTAATTATGCCAATAAGTGTTCCTCACCAATAGAGGTGTACAATGAAACAAGCTACTAAACTATTCTAGTGGTTCTTTGGAGTCGTACGTAAAGTGGAAACGGCAGAGAATACATTTTTATATGAACATTAACAACGTATAGTTATCATTATTTGGATGTATGCATGTGTAAGAGAAGAATTCGACAATATAATGACCCATAAATATGTATTTGTTAATTATTAAAATTATTAATATAGAAAGATCATAAGCTATAAAAATTATGAGTGAAATTAGTTGTATAACCAGATCACAGTCAAGGGAGTATTTAATGAGGTTTTTTTTGTTGTTGTTTTAATCTTCCCCGAAATGAAAAAAATGATCTTGTTCCCTTCTTAGTTTACCAAATAAAATTTCATTTGAATTTTTATAATTCTAACTTTAAAAATAGTGGAAAATTTTTGCTCACTTCATTCCCAAATTTAACAATTATTCATTTTAAAAACCATCCCTCAAAATGAAATCCTATATACGAACTTGAGTACAGTAACCAGACAAATACAATTATATTCAATTTAAATGTGGAATAAAATTAGAAGTTACCTGAAAAAAAAAATTTAATAGAACCGTAGATAAAAATTCACGATACGCCGCTGTAAGTTAAATAAAAAAATAAAAAAAACTCTAAATCGTCTGCCATTGCTATAGTTCTAGTTAAAACATTAGGTTTGTAGATTAGGTAAGATATATTCTCAAAGTCTCAACGATCAAAAGCTAATAAAAATTCAGTATTTCTGATATTCAAGCCAAAAAAAAAAACAAAAAACACAAAACAAAAAATCTTTTAACATTTATTTATGTACATATATCGCGTTGTGACTGGTACTGCAGAGATCACAGGTTTTTGAGAAAAAGAAAAAGAAAAATGAAAAGAAAAAAAAAACCAAAGAAAAGAAGATGAATGTCATTACACAGGAATGCCGAAGAAGAAGAAGAAGCACTCTCTATACGTATACAAAACCCTATTTCTGTAATTACTACCTGCACGGAAGAAACAAGTTTTCTTGTTTGTTGTCCACAAAAATATACTTACAATGTATGCATTAAAATTAAGAGAATACAAAAAAAAAAAACCTTACAAAAAAAAACGTTAAAAAAAACATTTATTTAATTCTGCTGAATTTTAATTTGAAGATCAAGAAGTCTTTTTATTTCCTTTTTATTCCAATTAAATTAAAACATAAAGACGACAGTGATAATTTTTTTTTTTTTTTCTTTCTTGATTTTCATGTTTGTCAAAGTGAAAACATAAGTAATATATATGTAAGTACATACTTGAAAGTAAAATACCTGTTCATTTCATACCAACATAAAACTTACCGATTATAATTACAAACTTCAGTAATATTTAAGAAAACCCATTTTCATGATAAGAAAAAACACAAAAAAATGATTTACTTATTTTAATTCCATATACATATACATATAAAAAAATGAATTTTGATGAAATTGTCACTTTGTTCATCAACTTCTTAGACAGTTATCAAAAGTTTCTTCATTAAAAGTTTGCTTAAGTATTTCCAAGTAAATTTAAATAAAGTCAAAGAATATCAATATAGTACACAGAATATTCATACGGTGTAAACACAAAGGGTACATTATCTTGAGTTTTGCCCCAATGCCCCCCCTCATTCAGCCCTTTAACGCACTCGATAAAACAATGAATTTTGGATATTTTCCACGCACGTAAGGTCTTAGTATTTGTATTTGTCTTCTTCGTTGTGACAGAAATTATTATGTAGTAATAAAATTACTTCAGTCCTTCACTTGGGGTTCATTTGTTTCAATAATAGAACAGTTCTGCAAAACAAAAAAACAAAAAATGGACAAGCATCCTCAACAAATTCTATTAGATCTGTGAATAAAGAATAACTAAAGTCTTCACAAACAATGATAAAATTACAAAACTTAGGAAATAAATGTTAGTAAATAGAATTTGGTCACCTGTGTGCATTGCACACCTTGCACATATGAAAGAATCGGCACTGGTTTCCGTAATATATTTAGATTAAATTGGTCGGTGATAAGTAAATCAGGTTTTAGGTCCGTTAAGCTAAAAAAAACGACCTCTGACGCACATCCTCTTCAGAATTCGATCAGCAGCTTCGGTAAATATGAAAAATTTTATTTCTAATTTCGGAACATACTATAAATATACTGTGATTTTATATGGTGTTGCAATAAATATGTCCACCACTGTAGAATAATTTCAAAGAGTGAAGTCTGTCCATTAGGCCTAAATTTAAAATTGTTTGTCCTTCAATAATAGAAGTTTAAAACTGAAATACGCCCTTCAATGAGCCTACGGATCGACATAACACAAACGATCTCATTTGGTGACTACTAATTAGTTTTTATTCTTTCTTTATTTTTAATGTTAGTTTTTACGAAAAAAAGGGGGAAATAAAGCGTGGGCCCTTTTTCAGTTTTTTTTTCCTCTTCTAAACCATATTGCTGTGTGGACGTGTGAAGATCTATATAGAATGTCTATCCCAAGTGATCATAGTGAGTGATTATTTTATTGCATCTAGTTTGATATAGACAAATCTCTAGTGTTTCTATGTATCAGATTTTGTAGGATTGAATGAAATTATATGGCAAATGTTGCCTTTTGATCTTTATATTGGTCACAAAATTGTCATAATCAGAATCTAAGGCCAAAATAATTAAAAATTGTTTATCCAGTAATAAGACTCTACTTAATTGGCTTCTTTGTCACTATAATTTCCATTTTGTTATGGTTAGTCTATTTTTTTTGTCAAAAAAACAGAGTAGAGTTTTCTATTGGGGGGATCATTGAGGGATTTAAATTAAAAAAGAAAAAAGAAGTTCTATTTTAAAATTCTTATAAAAGCGGAAGTAGCGATGAAAGAACAAGCGAACTTCTTTTACCTGTCTTTACCTAATAGATAAACAACTATCGGAAGTAAGTAGGTAGCTAAGTAGGTACAAAGTTTTTCAATATATAAGTAAGTACAAAAAAAATTATAATTAATAACTTAGGGTGGAGCACAATTTAAAAAAAAAAAAAACAACATATATATTATTCAAAAATATTAATATGTCAGGTCAAATTTTTATTTTCTAAAAATTCCATTCTAACACATAATTTCATTCGAAAATTCTTAAGGTTTTTCCTATCTTAAATTTCCTTTCTATTTAAATCGTTTGTTTGACTATGTGGTGCATTAGCACAGATTTATTTACGGACTCATTTGATTGCATTTTTAATACTGGAATCCATCACGACTTTATCACTTTTTTTCTTTCTTTTTTTTCATTTCACACTCGGAAAAAAGGCAATTAAATAAAAATTTTTGAAATATTTAAAATTTTCGTCTAATTTTTCATTTGGAGATTTATTTTTAAATGTTACCCAAATAAAAAAAAAAATTTATAAATAATTGGAGAAAGTTTTCTCTGATAAGAACGATAATTATTATTATGTGTAACCGGAAGGAACATTTCGAAATTTTACTTAAATTTAAATCTGTCAAGAAAAAAACAAAAAAAAAAAAAACACCATGTAGCATGGTAATGCCAAACCTATGTAATGTTATGTGAAAATATGCCCTTCAGTTCAGTCAAATACATTTCGCAAAAATGTTTATTTATTTAAAAATTGAAATATAAATAGATAAAGATGTCTTTCATGTTATTTTTTCTTAATTTTTTTTTTATTTTCTAAATATATGCATATAGTATAGGCTAAAATATTATTGATTTTTAAATATATCTTTGACACCCACATTGGTTTACCATCAAGCTAACGAACACGATATTATACAAAGAAGCCATTTAGCAGTGTGATGCCCACCTACCTACTTGAAAAAACACACTCAAGCCATAACCAAAGAAATAAAAAAAAAAAAAAAAATTGTCTCAGATTTCGTAACATTTATTAAGAACCATTGTAATACAAGATATTGAATTTTGTCTAAGTTAAGTATATGGTGAGAGAAAAAAACAAACAAACACAAAAAACAAAATTTGGCTACATATTAATTAGCAAATTTTGTGTATTAATAATTGTTTGTTGATAAAAAGTCGTGAGTTGAATAAGCGAACTTTATCTTAAAGTCATGTTGTTATTTCTATGTATACAATAAATAAATGAGCCGGTTGTATATGAATTAAGTGAGCTGTTAATCCATTTGTGGAAGATTTGACACGTGGATTATCTGATACCACACAAAACTACTTAATCTTAAAATTGATTAATTTTATTGAAATTACATTATTTGCTATAGGTACCTACATATGGCTGGGTATTTGATAAAAGGCACTTAAAAAGTAATTTGGGATATTTTACTTTAACTGGCAACACTATTTTACTAAATTTTACGACAAAATATCGTTTTTCCTCGGTTTTTACACGGCCCTTATTATATCTATTCGAAAAAATAAGGTTAGGGCATTATTGGCGAACCTATGACACGCTTGTCAGAGTTTACACGCCAATGGTGACACACATAACGATAGATTTTGAAGAACGTTCATAAACGTATGAACGTTCTTCAAAATCTATTAAGTATACTTACGATATTTAAATAATGTATTATACCCGTTTGACACGATGAATGTTTTTCACGAAAAAGTTTGTCAATGTCACGAAATGCATGTAAACATGAAAAATATTTCACGAAAAATATTGTTTCAAAGAAGATTGATAAAGCAAATCTCATCGCCAGCGTGCTCAGTGGAAATAGCAAAGGCAGTAGAGTGGCCCATATATACAATCCATGGTCAGTGCTCGATGAGATATTCTGCCAGTCAAAATTTCCATATACTTGGTGTGCAAATATCACAAAAATTAGGGATATTTTAATATGTAACACGACACTTACCTTAATTTAAGCTAGATTTTTATCAAATTTTTACACACCGAGCTTCACTGGGTTAGGGCCTTTTGACAAATAGGTAACAATAGATAGATATGTATGTAAATAGAAAAATAAATTAAGAAATCCAAATTTTTTGCTTACAATCAACATTTTTATTTATATTTTTTTATAAATAACAAGAAAAAGAATTAATTTTTTTTTTGAATGAACTTGGCAGTGAGATTTCTGAGGTCGAAAGATGATTTCATATTTTCTAAAACGCCTACTCACACAGGCGGGATACTTGCGTTAAAAATCATGTACATACCTATTAAAAAAAATAAAAAAAAAAATAAGTAAAATTAATTTCAATCATTATTTGATCACCCATTAACATTTAATAATCATTTTTATTTATTAAATCACCGTACAAATTTTTTTTTTTTTTTTTTGTAATAAATGTTTTTCTGGTAGAATTTTAAAAAGCGTGACAGAAAAAAACGAGGTTGCAGAATATTTTTTATTCATGTTTGTGAATTTTTGAAAATTAATATAAAAAATGATAAAGATTTTTCTTTGTAAAATTACGTCATCGAAAATGATCGATAAGTAAATGTTTTTTTCTTCGAATACTATAAATTAGGTGTAGGTGACAAAATTGTCATCAAACGCTTATAAGTACCATCGAAAAGATGCTTTGAGTGTAACCCAATTTTGGATACAATACTGTAGTAAAATTGGATGACAATAGTAAAAATCAAGGGAAAAATTAGCTTTATTTAGGTAAAATCTTTTCACTTCGACTATGAAGTATTTTCCGTAGATGAATTATCGGAATTGTTATTCTGATTGTCTTGCATATAGGATTAATTGAATTATATTGCTTCCACACTATAAAAATATAAAATGGTAGCTTTGTTTTAATTTTTTTTTTAATTTTCTCTACGTTTTGGACATTTTTAATCGAAAAAACTGCAATAAAAATGTTGGTAGTAACATTCGCTCGCTCGGTTATATAAACGCGTTGAGTTAGCGACTTGTTATACACTTGAATTGTAGGGTGGAAGAGTATGGAGTGAGGTGTGGAAAGGATGATAAAATGGTTGTTTAAGGAGGAAGGGTGTGGTAAAGATGGAAGAAGGGTAGTTTAGTGTGGAAGCCGGGTAGCTTTACTTAGCAGCCTTAACTACTAATGTCAATTCTCGGAGGATTAGGTTGAAATTTATACAGTTTTGGCCTAAGTTTCTTCAATACAACCATATATGCAAATTTACTTACTTAGTACCAAAAACTGATAAAAAATTCTGAAGATAAATTCATCTGGCATCAAGGTTAATTAATCATTAAAAACGGAGACGTTCATCAAATGAAATTTTTTTTCAATTATGTAGTAACTGAAATTCATAAGTGTGGGCCCCAGATTTTTGTTGTGTGTTTTAATTTACTACGCACGAATTTGAGTTTCGAGTCAATTTTTTTTTTAATTTCATTAACGTGACCGCATTCTAATGTGAAGTGAGAAATTTTTGGCCACTAAATTTGGGGAAAAAACCATTGCAGTTTCTCTAAGATTAATATTTAACATAATTTTCTATTTAAAAAAATGCTTCAGACCATTTTCAGTTTTTATGTTGGAGCATGTTATATAGAATTTTCATAAATACAAATTTTAGTAGCATTCTCCAAATTGTCCAACAAAAAAAAATTCACATAATGGCGACTCAGACTTTTTTGTTCACTGGGCACCGGAACATTTTTAATTTTAACCGTCACTGATTACAAAATTTTATTCATTAAGGATATTTTGGAAGAAAAAAACGTTAAAAAGAGATTATTGAAAAAGTTCATTTAGAGATGCAATTTTACTGATGGAGTCTCATGACTTCATTTAATTAATGGCGATTCCGAACATAAAAAAAAATTTGTATCTTAAAATATTTTTCTTGTTTGTTCCTTCTAAATTGATGGTTCAAATTTGTACAACACATTTTTTAATTCATTTTTTTTACCAGAAAGGTCTTTTAAAAAGAAAATGTGTTTGAGAAAATTGTATAAATTTCTTTAAAAGCTTAATGAATCTAATTTTTCCCATTAAAAGTGTCTGAATATATGGGTAAATAATGTTCTTTGATTGGTGACTGTGGGATCTGTGGTTTTTTCGTTTTTTTTTCGGTTAGTCTCTTTCCCAAAAAAAATCTATGTTTTTGAGTATAAAAAATGACAGCGATAAATAAATTAGAATTTACCGTAGAATTAAAAAAAAATATATATGGACTGACAATTCATCTGATGAAGTATGGTAGCTGATCGTTTGTTTGAATGGAAATCTAGCAATTTACGACATTTTAATATGTGAATTTATGTACAAATACAATCATAACATAAGTATATATATATATATATACAGTGGTGTTCATAAAAATAGCAGTTTTGTGTATTTTGTATGAAAAAGTCGAAAATTAGGAGTTTCTCTTATTTGATATGAACGATAAATCCAATTCTTTTTTTACTTTTTATTCCCAATATTTTTTATAAATAGGGAATGGTAACATTGACAGCTGGATGAGTTCCAGGTGGATGTTTTTTGTTCAATAAAATAGTTGAATTCACTAGAGAAAATAATTTTGTTAATTTGTTGTTTATGTTGTTGTTATGGGGTTTTGCACCTTTTTTCGAAACTGCTATTTTATTAAACAAAAACAATGGCCTAGAACTTCTCTAACTGTCAATGTTGACCTTCCATATTTATAAAAAATATTAGTAATAAAAAATGAAAAAAACAATTTTGAATTTATCGACTCTAGCTATATAGTATGTCGTTCATATAAAATTCCTAATTTCCGACTTTTTCATACAATATATGTAAAACTGCTATTTTTGTGAACACCACTGTATATATTGTACCAAAAAAAAAAAAAAAAAACAATCAAAATCTTATATTATGTATATTCAGTGCCAATTTTCTTGAGCAAAATTTTCGGCACGGCTGTGCTTGACAGCATATTATATTGGTTTGAATGACGCTGTCGATGATACGGTTAGTGTGCTTGTCAAATGTGAATTTTCTAACAATTATTCATTATTTCTTTTTCATTTTGTTTTTTTTTTTTTTTTTCTCTAACTTTTCTTTAGTTGTTTTTGGCACTACAAAAAGAACAATTACTAAACCCGCAGATGGGTACTTTGATGTTTTTGCAATTACCTAATATAATAATTTTTGTCGCCAAGTAGTGCCAAATAAACTAATGAAATGGAAATTTTGCGACATACAAAATTTAAAGAATAGATTTTTGTTGTTTTTTTTTTCCTAGTTTTTTTTTTTTGTATTCAGATGGGGCATTAAGAGTAGAAAGTATATCTAAGTATATTTATGTATATTTAAATTAAAAAAAAAAAACAAAAAAAAAACTATGACATAAGTCTGTTAGCACAAGTTAAATGAGCTTTATGTCAATTTAAACAAAATTAGATGATTTATAATTGAATATTACTTAATTTTTTAAATGTGTCATGTCTCAAGCTGATTTATTTTTATTTTAAAGATGACGTAACTTGTATAGTTTTTTTTTTTTTTTTTGGTTCTTTCTTTTTTGTTTTAAAATTAAAAATGAAAAATTAATTTTACCATCAGCATTAATATCATTTAAGATTAATTCTGAGTTAGATCAACTAAAATGTCTTTGTCTTTTAGCACCATAAATTCATTTAAAACTCACATTAACAAAAGTTCTTATGAAATAATCGAACAAAACAGATTTTTTTTTTAACTATTAAATTTAAATTTAAATTTTTGCAATTTTTAACAAATATACTTAAATATGAGTGAATAGGTGAATGATTTATGTATAGGTACATAAATATAAGAAAGAATTAATTGCAGTAAAATTCCTATAACTTGGAATTTTTATAAATCAATTATTGTTCTATTCATAGAGGACGTTTTTTAATAAGTTGACCGATCGGCGATCATTAGGATTGTTAGGGTGGAACATTTTCGATAGAGAATAAATTTGAAAACATCATTTTTTTAAAATCGAAAAATTGGATTTTAGACTCAAGACAAATCGGCAAATTAAGGCGGAGGAATGTACGAATCCAACGATGTCTGACTTTATTACGTTTTTTGTATTTATTTTGAATTTTTCAAAATGAAGAATTGTTACTTTTTGTTAGGAAATTAGGTCGTTTTCAGACATTCTTCGTAAATGTGTGGAGATGGAGATACATCTGAAATTCAAAACGAGCCACTTTAAATATTCACAATTTAATTAAAAAAGTTAAGATTATTAATTTGAAGATCAAATTTATGGAAATCAGAAAAAAAAATTGGTTCAGATTTTTCAAATATTTTCCCTTGATAAAAATTCCTTAAAAAATTCCTATCTCCTAAACTACGGGACCATTGCTTGGAGGTGTTTTTTTCAGTTAGCTGCTTCGAATATCTATCGGAAAAAAAATATTTGGCCGACCGGCAATCGTTGTGATCGGACATTTCGATAGAAAAGATAGATACATAGATAGAATAGACAATAGATAGATAGATAGATAGATAGGTTTCAAAATACTCGTATCATGTCAGTTAAAGATTTTTTAAAAATCAGGGAATTAGAGTATTCCCTCGGGACTTAACGCAAATTAAAGCTGACGAATTTACAAATCCAACTGTTTATATATGCCTTGGTGTATTATGTGGTTTAGTTTTTCTTTTTAATTTTTCAATATTAAATTTGATAAGATAAGATACAAATCACTAGAAATCTTTACAAATTGATTGGAAACTGTAGGATTTTTTTATTTAAAGTATTTTGTTGTTGTCATCAAAGTTAGAACCTAACATTAAAAAAAAACCTCCTTTAAGTAAGAACATTCTATAAATAAGAAAGACCTTCCCCCTCTTCCATTCTTACTGTAATTTCATTGGAATTTTTTCTGTAATTCTTTAATTTTATACATAAAAACAATAAAATATTTAGATAATTAGCTGTTGAATAATGGAAAACTTTATATTTGACTATATTGTGCCATCATAATTAATTTAAATTAGATGATTGTCAAAAATTTGTCTCTAATTTAAAAATGGCGCCATCATTTTTTACGAACATTAACTCCTTCGTTGATGATTAAATTTTTTGTTTTTTGTTTTTTTTTTTTGGTTTTTTTGTTTTGAATAATTTTAAATCTAAAATTTATTTATTATTTTGTAAATCTATAATTTACTTTGGAAATTTATTCTTATAACTTATACTACCATAGATCTATATATATGTATGTATAGAAATCTTTGTAACACGTTCAAATGGCCTGTCAAACAGTTGATTGATTGTAGGTTGATGTTGAATTAGAATTACAAATGTATTTCATCGGAAGAATTATTTAATTAAAACTTTTCTAGTCTGATGTACATAAATATATGTGTGTGTGTGTGCCTGTGTGTGTGTGTGTAATACAGAAAGAAAAATGAGTTGCTGTGCATTTTGTATTAAATAAGTATTTTCAGTCATTTGGTTTTGCTATCATTAATTTCATGTCTTACGAAAATGTAAATTTTCTATGCCTACTATATTAACAGTTTTGGCCAAATATTTTATGACATTCGATTAAAGTTAATGTAACTATAAATACAGGGAGAGCTAAGGCGATAGTTATTGTGTGATGCCATTTGCGACATTTATTCCATTTTATTTTCTCTTTTATTTCAACGTTCAAGCCTTTACGTATTTACGAGAGAGATGGTCAATATTGCTGTAAATATCTGTATTAGTCTGGTGTGGTTTTTTGATGATGTCTTTTAGATTTTATCGTATACACTTTGTGCCTAGTAAGTGCTCTTAATGTTGAATTTAGATCTTTTATTTTGTTTTGCAAATTTCTAATAGTGTCCTTTTACTGTTGTCCATTACTGTATTTTATGTATAGCAACTAAACCATATCAATTTACGCAAGAGTTGAATATTGATATGAACAGAATGACGGATTTATGTTTGAACCTCTTATACAAATAGCCCAACAAACTAGCCACTAAACTATATAATTCTAAACTTGATTGATAGATAGTTTAGTTTGTAGGTCATTATTTATTCAGCCCATTAACATGAAGCGAAAATATCGACTTTTCTTTGGACATTTTTTTTTTCATTATTTTTTTTTTTTATTATTTTTTTCTTCTTTCTTCCTACTCTGTTTGCACTGTGTTGCCACGTTGCCGTCCGCGCAGCGATTCGACCACCCCTTCTCATTTAAATTTATGCTGACCACCAATCAATATAATATGTTTCATAGAAGAACAGAGGGTATAACAGAGCATACGTGCTGATTAATTATTTATTCAGAAAACATCACAGTGTTAAATGTGTATTAATTGTAAATATACTTTACTTTTATGTACAATATCGGATATACTTACATAAATGGACAGAAATTTCCTATATTTTTCAGTATACTACTAGGTACATACATATATGAATATTATCGAAACATGTACATTTAAGTATTTGTACAAAAAATTATTTCGGATTTCTGTGGTAAAAATCTCTTTTTTCTCTCTCTCTCTCTCTGTTGGGTTGTCGGTATTGCGGAGGTCACCTCAAACCACATCATCATAACACCTATATTTACACTTTGAGCGCAACAACAACAAAAAAACCAAGAAATTAAAATAAAATTTACGTATTTACCATCATGCCAAGAATTGAGTAAATTTCTACCTTGTGAGTAAATAATTCTGTGAAAAAAAAAATAATAAAAAAAAAAAAAAATAAAGAGAGAGAGAGAGAGTGGTCGTTCAACTGACCACTACCACTGAATTGATGATGATCATCGTGGGTATATATTGGTATGATACAACAACGCAATAAATAAAACAAAAATATTTTTTTTTTCTTTATTTTTTTTTTTTTTCTGTTCTACCTGTAGAATGACGTGCGTTTAATATTCAGGAACTGAAATTATATGGTGTTTTTTTAAGCAAGAATTTGGTTAGCTCTAGAAGTATATATAAATTCGGGTATTATAATAGTATGTTTTGTGGAAGGAACAAAAAAAAGAAAAAAAGGTGTATTTTTATTTTATATTTTTCCTCTATGTATATACGACCCCTGTTAGCAAAGGTCTTCCAATCAGCCTTCAGCAAATAAAAATAAAAGAAAGAAGAAAAAATATAGCAAAAATATAAGTTTCCTAAAATATAGCCTGATGTAATTTGTATATTTCATGCAAATCCACACAAAATAAATGTTCCTTTTGAAATATACATAATATATGTATAAGTTTGGGGTATTCGTTTTTAAATTTCGATTAAATGAGGAATGGAAGCTAAAACTCTTAAATTAATTTTCGTTTTTCTTTTTATTGTTGTTTTTTTTATCGGCATTTAGTTTTATTATCCTTTTTTCGATATTCCACATGGATCTACAAATATATTTATGCTAATTTTTTATTTTTTTATTATATTTTAATAAGCCAATTTTTAAAATTAAATATCAAATTTTTCCTAGAATTCTGTCTATCCTGTAAATCCAATAAAATTTTGTAACAATTTTTTTTTTCAAATATATAAATAGCCCTCTTGCAACACGGTTTCAATCTAACATGATTAGAAAATTACAGAAATTCTTGTATAACACGGTTTCACTATAACATAATAAGAAAACTGCCAAAATTCTCATAAAACACGGTAGTTTTACAATAGTCCCATGCAACACGGGATTATATTGGAACCTATCTACCGTGTTATGGAAGGAATATCTTTAGCTGCCACTTCTGAGGATTTGTAAGAATCTATACCAACAATTGAATCGGTCAGAAATGCCAACGGTTCCGAGTTTTTGGGATTTGGCCAAAAATCCTACTCGACTGGACAATGGGAAAACAAAACAAAAAAAAAAGGTCATTTTTCAAGTTTTTCAGGAAAGAGAAAAAACTAAATATGTTTTCAAAGAGATGACATTTAAAAAGGGGGGAAAACCATATTTTGTCGTGAAATTTGGTAAATCAGTGTTACCAAAAAGTGTAAAATATCCCAAATTGCCAGATTTCATAAAAAAACCCATTTGGCCTTTTGACAATTTACCATCGATATGTGTGTTTGACCTCTAATTTTTGTGTGTTTCACCTTTAATTTATAATAAAATGAAAAATTGTGAATTTTGAATAAAAATTGAAATTAGGCATTTTGAGACGTTCGAAATTGTGGGGAAATTTATCTCTAACAACCACCCACATTTAAAGATATAGTTTGACCAACATTTAATTTTCTTTAATCTACAATCTACAATCAAATGTAATTCCAGTAAAATATGAAATTATGGGGTATCCCCCCATCAGCTATGTACATAAAACCTGTGGAATTAAGTAACTACCACATTTCACCATTGAAATATTAATTTGGAGAAAAATTTTTGACCAGAAAACCAGAAATGGAACTTTACATAGTTGACTTCCGCTTTTGTATTGTACACACAAAGCAGAAAAACCGCACACCACCGAACAATGGAGACAACAAAATTATTACTAAAGTTTAAATTCAACTTTTAAAACTATATACAACGATATTAAGTAGGAAATGAACAATATTGATTGAAATGCTCTCCCTCTCTCTCTCTCACCACCCCCTACCTTTATATATTATGTACATACCAACATTTTGTACAAATTACAACAATTTTATTCATTTATTACATTATTCACATGGGGAGCATATGATTTGTCATGCTTTTCAATTTCAATAGAATATTTTAATATATGTACATATATACCGACCCCAGGTAGATAACCGGAACTATATTTTTGTCACAATTCAATCATGTAGTACATAATATACATAAAGTACCTACATATGTAGTAATATATAATCTGTATGTACATAGAATAGTTCGCACAATCGCACCACAAACAATCCTTCAAGAGAAAGAGTAGAAAAATTTGTTGGTTTTTTTTTTTTTATTTTAATATTTTTTTTTTGTCCGTCATTCATAGTAATTGTAGAAAATTAAGTATTTGATTCAAATAAGTCAACGAATTACCTTGAGATTCTTATTTATTTATTGTGTGTGTATGTGTGTGTGTCTGTATATATATATATATATATTAAATTGATAATACCAAACATAAATGTACTTAATAGGATACTTACATATGTACATTACTTATATGTACTTAGCTACTATATAGTATTATCAGAAGTCATAAAATGCGTTTTATTTTTAGTATTACTTAAATGCAGCGTACTATTAGTGAGAATATCGATCCATTTTGTAATGGATTTAATATGGAGGAAACATAGAAAATTCCATTCCTTCACGTAAATTACATTTTTCCGCGTTATTCAATGTGACAGTGTTGAAAATTGTGAAATTGACAAAAAAAAAAACGTTTTTTTTTTTTACTTAATTAAGAGAAAAATAGAGAGAAAGAGAGATAGTGGTATAAGTAAATAAAATTAACAAAAAAAAAGAGGAAAAAAAAATGATGAAACGACGCTGGTCAAATAATGGTGGATTTGCGTTACGCATGCTGGAGGAGAGTTCCTCAGAGGTGACATCATCGTCAGCCGGTTTGGTAATGGCACCTGGTGGAATGACAATGTCACCAACATCACTTGGTTCATCCGAGTATGGTGAACTTGAACTTTGGTACGATGAATCCGCATACAATCAACATAATGTCATTGCATCGGCGGTCGGCAGCGGTTGTGTAACAGCTCAAACAACAATAATACCACTTCCGTCTATGACCCAAACAATAAATCATACGCCACGAAGTGCATCGGCAAGTTCAATTTCTTCAGGTAATTAAGATCAAAAAAAATAAAAAAAAAATTCTGTCAATGGAAAAATGATATTTTGTCAATTAGGATTTATTTCCTATTTTCATTAAAATTCTTTAATGATACTTAGTAGAATTTTAGAGATAGAGAATCACTATACAAAGACATATCTACACAATTGTGGCATCTTAAAGAATTAAAAAAAAAACACACCCACACCGACATTTCATCAAGATCCGGCCGTAAAAATAATTTTCCATTTCCTGAATAATTTTTCATTTTCCATAATAACAGGAAAATCTGACTTTTCTTTTATATAAATAGATTGTTGGGTGGGGGTGGTGGCTTTTCTCGAAAATTAAATGAAATTGGTTTAAAAAAAAAAAGAACGGAAGTCTTAAACTCTTATCCGATTTATTTTATCTTAAAATCAAAAGTCTTCCTGATGGTTTTTAACTGTAAGTAATTTTTTTTATTATTATTATTCGTGAACAAATCCCATAACCGTTACTTTTAGCTCGTTAAACTTAAATTGCATTCAACTGGTTCTGGTGGTGTAGATTTTTTGTTTCAACCCTTTTAGCATCCATCAGTTTTTATTGTGCGGGGTTAAAGACACTTGGTGTTCGGGGAAATATTCAACCAATTAATACTCAGCTGTTTATATTATAGTAAAACTCCTATAACTAGGACTAAATCAATTTTTTCCTATTTATCGGTCGTTAGGGTGGCCCAATTCGATAGAAAATAAGGTTTAAAATTATGATATCAGTAAGAAATTTTTTAAAAATCGGTAAATTTTTTTGTTCAGATTTTCCCAATTTTCTCTTAGATATTCCATCAAAAAAATGCATATCTCCTAAACTACGACACAATTGTTCAGAGATAAATGCTTCGATTATCAATGAGAAAATAAATATTTGTTCGAACGGCTATCATTAGGATGGAGGACATTTTTTGATAGAAAATTAATTTAAAAAACCATCATGTCAGTTAAAGATTTTTTAAAAATCTAGAAATTGGACTTTAACTTAAAAACGACCCGATAATTAAGGCGGAGGAATGTATGAATCCAACGATGTGTAGATATCTGACTTACGTTTTTTGAATTTTTCAAAATCAAATTTAATTCTTTGTTCGGAATTTTCAGGCTTCATCTGAAATTTTATCCAAATCACTTGAAAACGAAATTATTTGAAAACTTTGAGAATATTTTTTTTACGATCAAATTTAAGTGGACTTCGAACCACCTGATCGTCCTGGACCGTTACATTCAAAATTACAGTGTGAGCCTATTCGATATCTCGCTTTTCGAATGACTAACTCTGTAGAAAATCTTTACATTTGCAAATATTGCTAACTCAATTAACGTTACATGCATGATTCAATTTACTCTCATATACGAGTACCTATGTATATTATCATGAGAAATTCACGATAATGACCCAGTTCCAAATTAGGTCCATTGAAGAAGATAAAAAAAAAAACGAATGATAACACACTATCACAATTGGTTTTATTTGGTTGGCCCCAATTTTCGCATTAAATGCGTTCAAATGACGCGTATGTGTGTAGTCTATAGTGAATATTATATCTACCGACACAATAAAATACAATAGATAAAAAAAAATGCGAACGTGATTCAGACGAACTACTTAATGCGAATATCTATAAAGGTGAGCGAGGGGTTGTGTATGCGTAACACATTTAATTAAAAATTAAATTAATTAAATTAATTAAATTCATTTAAAACAGACATTGGTTAACCATTGCTATAATGGCTATGTCTAATCCGGCCATTATGCGTCCTTAAAACAAGTCGGTGCTGCCAAAGTATTAAATATTTTAATATGGATACGGTGTTGCCAACAATTTATAAAAAAAAAATGAAAATTTTACGAACCTCAGGCATTTCTCTTCTACACAGTATTGAGATGTTGAGACAACTATGTATTGTATATGTCTCCTCGTTGTTAGTTACCAATATGTATAAAAATTCCTCCGCAACCAGAACTTGTTCTAACCAGATTTCTTATTCATAATATGTATAAATTCAAGCCAACAAAAACGAAGAACCTGTTTTAATGTTTTTAACACACAACAGACAAATAGATTAATTTATGCAAAATTAATGCAACAATAATATCTAATATCTCTTTCATGATGTGAATTCTCTGTGATTGGAAACATGGAATAACTTCTATAACTTCTTGTGGCTACAAAAATCCAATCATCTAACCACAGCTACATAATATCAAATGTAGTATATACTTAAGTTATAGAAAAGATAATTATAGAGTCACAGAATATTATGTACATACTTATTGTATATGTTATGTATGCATGCATGTATGTATGTAGATACAATGTATCTTTTTTTTTATAGTACTAGTACGAGTTTTAAATGTACATATAAAGTGAAAGGAAATAGATTTAAAAGAAATAGAAAAAAAATATTTTATATAAATTAATGGAAGTTGAAGGTCGTGTGATTAGTTTAATTTATAATTGTAGCGATGTATGTTGATTTTGTGTAAACTTGAAATTCGTAATTTCGTATAGTCATGAAAAAAAAACTCTTTTTGTTTAGATTTTTTAATTTTTTTTAGTGTGCTGCTGTCGAAAAAATTCTTGGAGCAGAACATAATTTTGTTTTACAATGAACGCGTTTAATGACACTTGATTCAGTGCTTTAATAGACATAAAAACCTGAAATATAGTTCCTGGATTCAGATTTATTATATGACTTTAGGCCAATGTATTTTAAATTTGAATTTCAATGAAAATGAGTATAGAATTATATTATTTTTTTTTTTATTTTTTTTGCATAATCATTCTAAATCTATGTGTGAAATTATAATTTTCCCATTTCGTGCAAAGCCTTTTGTAATAATAAAAAAAAACAACCAGAGTTTTTGTAATAAATTCGTTCTGGCAACACTGCTGCATTTTTTTTTGTTTAATATTTTTATGAAATGTTTCAGTGACGCGCTTCATATTTAAAATATTTTTCATTCTAATTCTTGTTTTTGCTAATACTTTCAGGTATGTACTTAACTAATGTTCTCTTATATCGATGGCTTATATACAATACCCGCTAACTCATTTTTATGTACTTTTCAGGAGACAGTAAAAGCTGTTTCGTATAGCATATTGAGTTTGCGGATGATCATATATTGCAAAAAAAAACGGAATTTTAAAAACCAACTTTTTTTGATAATTTAAATCATAGGTGCAGAATTGCATAAACATCAATTTTATACAATAAAAAAAAGAGTCGGTAAAAATGTGTTAGGTCTTAGTGTATTTATTGTGATTAGTGATATTTCTTTCAGACGACCATTCATACATTCATTAATTTAAAATTTTTTTAATATCCGGCTCGAAGGACCATACTAATAATTTGTTTTAACTAGCTGATTGGATAGTACCCGTTCTCTTAGTAATTGTGAACATCTTTAAGTGATTTTCATACCTATCTATGTACCTACCTAATTAACAATATAACTTACATCAATGATAGAACATTAACATGTGAATGTGTACAATCTATATACGACATCCAAATAGACTTGTACAAAAATGTTTGTCTGATTATATTATTTCACATCCGTTTATCTTGAACTTGTGCATTCCAAAAAAAAAAAAGAAAAAGTTGCGTAAAATTGTAATATTACACTGCATAGTTCAAGAACTGTAATGAATGTAAAGTACACCAAATAGTAAAGTATAATATAAAAAACAAAAGTTTTTCTAACATTTTACTTTTATAACGTATAATGTACAAGTTTGTCTGTGGTGGTCCGGTATTTTCTTCTCTTTGTTGTGTAGGTTGATTGTTGGAAATAATAATTTTTTGCACTTTGGAATTGCTGGAGCGTCAAAAGCATGGCCATAATGATTCCATTCAATGAACAGACGGCCAATATCAAGGCCTTTTAATACTGGTGGTTTATTCTTTATTGTAAAAAAATTATATTACATTGTAAATATGTATATTTTCACATAATAAGTACGTCCATTGTATATGGGCTACATACATAAATACATTGTTGATATGAAAAATGAGAAGTGATAATTAAATAAATAAAAAAATTATATTTGCAACAAATTCTATTGCACGAACATGCGAACATGACTGACCATCCAGAATGGTTAGCAAGATTCAAAATATAAATTTTTTTTTTTTTTTTTAAATACATAGTTAGATAACGTTGACCTCATAAAAATCTCCTTGTGATAAACGAGTGAATTTCTTTTATATGTATTTGATTTAAGCACCATCTTGGATTTAAACGTTCTTTCTTTAAAATTAGAACTATAGTAACTTTGTCGCCCAAGTTAAAACATTAAAACAAAACTATTTTGTAACTGGCCCTCAAAAAAATAAAAGGTTAAGATAATTTAATTAATTTAAAAAAAAAAAAAAGTAAGAATAAAAAGAGAAAATAAAAAAATAGATAGAAAATGAAAACAAAAACCTTTCAACACCGACATTTTGTTAATGTTCCAACCGAGTTCACGTTAGATATCTGTGGTGTACACTAGATTATCAGCAAAAACGAAAGAAGAAGAAAGATTATTATAGGAAAAATCGTAAAGTTAAGGATAGCGAAAAAATTGAGTTTAAAATTGACTTGATCAAAGCCTAAAAAACGGTAATTTGACCACTCTTTTAATAGATAGAAATAAAAAGTTAATATTAGCAAAACAAAAATATATATGAAAATAAAAATAAAAATAAAAATAAAAATAAAAATAAAAGTAAGAATAAAAGTAAGAATAAAATAGACATAGAAATAAAAAATTAATAGTAGTAGAATAAAAATAAATGAAAATATATAAATAAAACTGAAAATAAAAATACAAAAAAAAATTATACTTACTTAAAATGAAAGTAAAAGTAAGAATAATTAAGATAGAAATAAAAAATTAATATTAGTAGAATAAAAATAAATGCAAATAATATAAATAAAACTGAAAATAAAAATAAAAATAATAATAAAAATAAAAATAAAAGATGAAATTAAAAGTAAGAATAAAGAAAAATATTAAAATAATAATGAAAAATAAAAATAACAGTAAAAACTGAAAAAAGGTAAAAATATTAATAAAAATAAAAATGAATAAAATAAAAAAAAAAATAAAGATAAGAATTGAGAATACTTTTAATTTTTAATAATCTATTTTTAAATTTTTAAAAATTTTACTATTCTATTATTAAAAAATAGATTTACGTGTAATTCCATCGTAATTTTGTGGTAATTTCGTGGATTTCCAAGTACATAATTTCTTGGGACAATTTTTTTAATGTTTTAGCTTCTCTGCCATTTTTTTTTACAAAATTAAAATAACAATTGCCTCCCCTTTTTGTTTTACAGTTTACTCTAACTATACCTCTAAATTATCATCTAAGAAGAATTTATACATTTCCGTATTTAAATGATTCAGACTCAGACTGATGCAAAACTACAATCCGCATTCCAATTTCCAATATAAGACAAAATTAAGTAAAATTTAATTTTCTTTAATTTTAAAGAGAGCTCAAAAAACCATCAAAATTACACAATAATTCATGACTACGTCAATTTCACATGTATGCGCAATAAATGCGAAGGAAAATAAAAAATCATTCAAACATTAGTCATCGATCATTTCTTTTGATCTTGGGTAATCGATTGACATCGTTTTTTTTTTCTTTTTACCTTATGTTTTGGTGTTGCTGTTGTTGTTGTTGTTGTTGCTGATTACTCGTCATTAATATTACTCGGATGTTGTCTTGACTTTTTTTTCCTGGAATTATAATTAAGCACCAGAATCGACCTACCTTAACCCACACACATTAAATCAATATAGTTTTCGGTTAATTAACCGAAGGGTAGAAGGTAAAATGTTTCCATTATCAAAAATAGCTCAAGGAATTTGATAATAAATTATTAAACTTGTGTCAACAATCTCGCGTTTGACATTCTGTGGGCGGGTGTGTGTGTGTATGCGTGTAAATGTGTGTGCTGTTGTTAGAGGTATATTATGAATATAATGTATTATATATGACAAACGGTGTTAGTATTTGTTTTTATTTATTTTAATGAAATTTTCTAAATGACACAGAAACAAAAATTCAATGTCATCGTATTAATAAAAAAAAAAAAAAATAAAAATAAAATAAAATATAGGTTAACGACACCAATACCAGTATTTTCTTTTTTTAATTTTTTTTTTCGCGCGCGCTACTAGCACCGCACGTTGTGAGTTGTTCGTCCTTGAATGGTTTTTTAAAATCTTACTGGTGTGCGCCTATTGGTTGGTGACCTCTTTTTTAAAACATTAAACGCTTTTTGAAAGTGACATCAATTTACTATAGTTCGTGGCCTAGTTTAATTGAACTTTAATGTATAAAATGAATTGAACGCACTCATACATTGATGGTTATCATAATTTTTTTTTTTTTCATTGCTAAAATATGTTGTATGTTATTGCTCTGATTATTATTGTTATTATCAATTTGTTGTTGTTTATTATTATTGCGATGAAATTAAAATGATGATGAATTTAAAAGTGAATTTTGATTAAATATCCATTAGCACCTTGTTATGGTATGTTTTAATGGATTATACATACAATACTTATAAGGTATAAAGTACAATAGGAAGAGTTTTGAAATCATATTATTTAAATTTTTATTTAGGTATATTATTGTGTGTCCGCATTTATTATACATATGGATGGCTATTTATTGTTACCGTCACAAGACTGTCAATATTTCGGTATTATTATGAAAGCTCAATCATAAATGTACTTATTGGCTGGTATATACACAAATTTTATTATGAAAATTATGTTACTACATATACATACATATGTATAGATAAAACAATGCGATTTATTAATATTTATTGATGATTCGGCGCAATAAAAATGTGGGTCATGTCAATTTTTGTGGAAATTAATGCAATTGGGATAGGTGGTGGTAGAGGTATTATCATTGTGTGTATCCAATATGATGATAGAAAAATAAGGTTAATTGAAAAAAAATTCTTTAGGGAAATCGAATATTTTCTCATTTATTGGAGAGAGAAGAAAAATCGTTTCACTTTTGATAATATATATACTTAGATAGATTGATAATTTAGTAGTTTCATGTATATGCACTTATGGTATTTATGTAAGGGATAGATGGACCACCTTGATATTTCAGTGGAACATGAACGTACGATCAATCGAAAATCATTAGTTTAGTCTAACTTCTAGCATGAGGCTGTACGGCTATTCGCAGATTAAAAATGCTACTTATTAGTGAGTTATGTAATAATATCTTTTTTGACAATTTCATTTCTTTTTTAATGTTTTGCAAAATTACACAATTTTTGCTTTATAGCTAAATAATTGAGAGTGTAGCTTAAATACTAAATTAATGTTCCGCATTGATAGTTTCAATTTGAAAGCATTTTATGTTTATAAAAATGGTTTGACCATCTATCCCGCAACAATGGGATAGATGGACTGACATATATGTTTCGAAGTTTATCTATCCCGGTTTACTTATTCTGATAAATTCATATAAAAGAACCAAAGAAAGCATCTTTTGTAAGAGGTGGAATGCATTAAAACTGTAGTAAATATATAACTTACACATGGTTATATATTTACTAGATAGCGAAAAACTGTATAAAAATTAATGGACCATTTATCCCTGAACACTAGACCATCTATCCCGGCATAAAAGGGATAGAAGGAAAACGAAGTATTTTTTTGGAGAATTATTAATAAAATGTTATTAGTTTAGTTAACAGATATATTGGAGAGAAAAAAATTATAATAAATAAAAGAAAATAAAATTTTTAGATCTATTTTAAATTTGCTAGTAGACCATTTATCCCCGAATTACCTTACATATATACACACATAAATAATGTGGTCTGACATAATCTTGAACTAAACAATAAAAAACTATTTAAACATTTATATTTATACTTTAATAATAGAATTATAGTTTAAATGTTAGGAAAACAGGTTTAACTAAAAGGTCAATGAATGCTTCAGATGATTTCCGATTTTTTTTTGTTTAATTATTTTTTTTTTTTAACTATGTTTTAATTAGTAGGTGTAGCAATTTTTCATATGAGTTTTTTTTTTTTTAACTAAGTATGCTAAATATTTTTATCCGATTTAATTTTATGTATTTTAAAAAAAGTACCTACAACAAAAAATATTGGTACTTTTGTAGGAAATTGGAAACCAAAATTAATTTACAATTTATGCTGTTTTTTTACGAGATTTTTTTAGGAACTTTTTAAACATTTTTCAGATACATTATGGTTTTTATTATCATTTAATTGACGTAATTAATTGTCTGTCTTTCGGGAAATAATTATTAAGTTCATATTATTTGTTTAACTATGTAAAGTTATCAGGGTTGGGAAAAAATCCGATTTTTTTGAAAAAAATCAAAAGAATCGGATTTATTTGATTTAAATCGGATTTTTT
>JANSTT010010211.1:0-24930 GCA_026745375.1 Platyura marginata | reverse complement strand
CACGAAATACCGTTATGGCGCTGTAATCAATTTTATGTCATTTCTAGGGTTTTTAATCATTTGTATTCAATTTACCCTTTGTACAGACAAAATAGACATGGACAAAGTTGTAAATAATAAACAAGTACGCATACGGGTATATTATAATCGGCGTAGCCAATTTTTACTTCTTTACTGGTTTTTTCTACATTTCGACTAACTTTCGAGTAAATGGATGGTTTATATCAAAATTAGGTGCACACTGTACAGCCTCCCCTATTTTTTTGTCCGATTTGCTCCAAAAACAATAGGGTTCTTACTCTAGGACTAGATAATAAACTGTCAAAATTTCAGCTTTCTAGCTTCAGCCGTTTGGCCGGAATCTTGATGCATATTTCGACTTAGAATTTGACGAGAAAGACAATGGTGTTGAATTTTTTTTTCTAAGATGAGTATTAAGGGGCGTTACAGGTTGCAAATTCCGTACCAAAGTTATAATACCCTTTGATTAACATGATACGGGTATAAAAAAATTGGTGCTTTGGGTGTTTGATGGGGGTTTGATATGCTTACTGATATATGGGCCCAAAATTTGTTCGATAATCCGCTACTGCTCCACTGCATCACTTAACAGTTAAATCACCATAAAATTACCGTGTAACACCAAGATACAAGATGTGAAACGCAGCGTATGGGAAAGCGAGCGACTAATTGGCAATGAAGGTCAAAGGAACTGGCACGTTCACGCACTCCCTTACAAAAACAATACAAGCGCAATAAATGTGGTAGATTTGTAGCTTTTTAATCGGGTTTTTATTTATTTTTTTTTTAAATGCCTGCCCGGATTAAGCGATTTTAGATTAATGAGGTTCTACTGTATGTGTATTTCGTAAATAGAAAACTAAACGAGTTCAATCTGTTGAACAAAATTGCTGGCATTCAACGATATATTAAGCGCATAGTTAATATATTGAACAGCAGACTTCCAAAAAAGTTGGAGTCCCTAGGCCACTAGTTTTTTGGGCTCTTTAGCCATTTCTTTTTATAATATCAAGCGCATATCTAAATGGTTATTTCCGGGTTGTCTCTTTAGTCTACTAAAATGTTTTAATTTAGAAAGCTTAGGCATAGATTAAGATAGCCATTACCGGTCTCCCTTAGCTAATAAAATTCGATTAAATTGCGCTTAACAAAGCCGATAATTTATTTTAGCATAAGCAAACTCACAGACGATTTATACCTTCGGGATAGTTTAGAGAGTCCAAAATGTACTAAATTATCTGGAATGTATCTCACAATAAATTGTCTATATTTTTGCTTCCATACTGTATATGAAATATAAAAGGGGAGCTTTGGTTTAATGTAGAAATTTTCAAAAAAAAATTTCACGTTTTCTCTCTACGAATTGGAAGTTTTGCAACAAAAAAAATCCAATAAAAATGTTGGTCACTCGGAATGAAGGGGGAAGGTTAGGGGTGGGGTAGTTTAGTATGGAAGCCGTGCTAGCAGCCTGTTTTCTTTTGGTTCCGATAACGATTTTTTTAGGACGCTGTGAAATATTTATCTTTAATTTTCTAAAATTTACTAAGCAACACAACCACAAATACTTCAATAAATAATAACAACAATGGTCCAATATGTTTTCGCAATCTGTTCCAAATTTCTAACTACTTACAATGCTACTACTAAATTTACTAATGTAACAACTGGTGGGTATTTTAAAAATTTTAAAACTAAATTTCACCAGGTACCCCGAGCCATCGAACCAATAATGCTAGTTCATGGCGGTGCAGGAGACATTCCCGATAGTCGTGACAGTGGCAAACATAAAGGAACCAAATTGGCCACACGCATTGGCTATAATATACTGAAAATGGATGGTACAGCTCTGGATGCAGTTGAAGCGGCTGTTCGTAGTATGGAGTTAGATGAACATTTTAATGCTGGTTCGAATTTTTTTTATTTTTTTATAATTTAAACGAAATTGATAAAAGTCTGGAATAATTTTTAGGATACGGCTCCGTACTGAATATCGACGGAGTTGTACAAATGGAAGCGAGCATTATGGATGGCAGTAACTTAAATGCTGGATGCGTCACATTGATTGAGGACATTTTACATCCGATTAGTGTTGCCAGAGCGATTATGGACAATACAAGACATGTGTGTTTGGGTGGTGAGGGTGCGATGAAATTTGCCAAAGAGCATGGCATCGAAATTCTCTATCCGCCCGGACAACTTGTTACGGACTATGCCCGACAAGCATTGGAAGATTTTAAAGAGGATCAGAGACAGGGTCGAGATATGACAAATGCAAAAACAGAAATTGGCGATCGTAGTGAACCGTCCAAAGATTTTGGCGAAGTTGGAACGGTTGGTGCGGTCGCAATTGATAAGAAGGGAAATATTGCGGTTGCTACATCGACCGGTGGGATAACTGGTAAATTGGTGGGTCGTATTGGTGATACGCCAGTTTTAGGTTCGGGAACTTATGCGGATAATTTAGTGGGCGGTGTTTCAACAACTGGTCATGGTGAAACGATTTTAAAGTATAATGTGGCCCAAAGAATTTTGAATAAAATAGAAAATTCCAATATGGATGCTCACACAGCGACCAAGGAAGTGCTAATGGAAATGACTAGTCGGCTCAATCAAGCAGCTGGTGCAATAACAATTACGAAAAACGGAGATTTGGGATATTACTGGACGTCAAATAAAATGGCTTGGGCATATCAAAAGGGGAATGAAGTACATTTTGGAATTAGACCTGGTGAAGATTTTGTTGAAGACGTTTAGATAAATGAAATTTGGCAGTCTTGATATTTAATTAAATTTTCCCAAAACGAAAGACTTTTCTACGAAAAATATAACCAAACTACAGAAGGCACAATATAGCAGCCGAAATACTATTTTAAAAAGAAAAATTACTCACCGTCTTTTCTTAAAAATTTGTAAAAATAAACTTCTTGGCTCTAGCATTTTTATATAAAAATCAATCAATCTATTTGACAACATTTTTGTCAATATTTGTTTCTCGTTGGGATTCGTGAGCTTCCGTCAGGCCATAGCAATGTTTTGATTTTGGATCACGATATTTATTTTCGTGCTGAACTGAATGTGAATCGGTGCGACACTTTGACAGGCACAATTCAAAATGATCTTTGACCGATGCAAATACGGCAATTTGACGTCCTGTTGCTCGGGCAATGACTTGTTCTAATAGAGTTTTCTGAAAATTATATTCATTTGTTGGTATTTCCTTATACTTAGTAGCTGAGTATTTTTTCATTCACTTAACACTTGACATACTTTATTTGGATTTAAACAGCAACTTGTACAGTGCTCATAAATTGTACAGCATCGATTGCTGTTGCACGTTTCGCATGAGTAGCGTTTGGCGCTATTTGCATCAATATTACAGCACCCCGTTGCTAATACATCGGATCGATGACAAACATATCCACGATCGTCTACAATAAAGACTTTGCCCTGTACAGAATTTCGGCAAGCGGTGCCCGCTGCATTTGTTACATTTGATTCGGTTTGCCAAATAATTGGATATTCTCTCTTTACTTCAAAATCATCCGTTTCTATGGATAGTGGACCGCCCTAAAATAAAATAGGGTTTATACTGTGTAGAATTACTTAAATGATGATGGAATTAGTAGTTTCGTAACACTAACGCTGCCCAGTAAATTGACCAAACAATAAGTTAACGAGAGAAAAAATATGATTGCCAATACAAGACGTCTGCGAATAAAACGTAACACAGCAGCATACCACATTATATTACTTTAAAATCGACCTAACTAAATAATTGTTTATTTAAATACAACATTTTTTAATTAATCACTTAAACAATAAACAATTCCGTTTTGGCATTTCAATTCCGATAAATTAAATTTAATATAGTTCATTATTGTCACGTGACGTAAAATTCATTTCTCTCATATTGGCGGAGTTTGTAAACAAAGCGTTTTATAGACATGTTTCTTATAAGTACAAATATCTGTAAATGTATAAAATAAATAATAATTTTTTCACACAGTCATTTTTTGGTGCATAATATTATTATTATCAAAAGTACGATTTGACTTTAAAATATATTTTTTTTAAATTTGATCCACCAAAAATCCAATAAAGATGATGGCGAACTGTGACATCGATGAATTAGAACAGTGTTGCCACATGTTATTATATTAATAATTGATAGATCAAAGCTTTTTAGACTATAATTGTGCTTATTATAACTTATTCAAGCCATTAAATGTGTTATATGTATATGGAATATCTAATATTCATATATGAAAGCAAAGCTATAATTATGTATTTATGAAGTAAAAACACTTGTTTGTAAATAATTTTTATAGAGTGGTTATGAATATTTAAATGATTGTGTGGTAAACAAACGCCTGTACTAAATAGAAAAAAAGCGCGAATTTTGACATTTTATTGTGCTAAAATAATTAATGTTAGTATGAGGACTTCCGGATTGATATTGATGTTCTATTAAGTTATTTTCTATTAAAAAAAGCAGTGCAGTAGTGTTATTAAATGAATTAAAACCAATAAAGAAGGAATAATTGGCTACGCCGATTATAATACAGTGTTGACTCGGTAATTACAGTGTTGACTTAATATAAATACATTCAGGTAATAGCACCAGTTGGTGAAATGTCTAACAAGTTGTGAATCGTGATCAGGGACTAACACGAGAAACCCCGTACCAAAGTTTAATTCAAATCTTACGGGTATTAAGATCTTCAACGATTTTGCATGTAAGTTGATTTATATTTTATTGAATTACATTTATAATTCACTCACCTGCAAAACCTGCCTGTATAAAAAACTTTATTGCGCAAAAGGTGACCCCAAAAATATTTGGATATATGTATGATCACCAATCCGCCATGATGATAACAACCGGTGACTGATGTCTATCTTTCGTGAGATTTCGTAATATTTTCTAATAAGATTTCAACACGTTTATTGCTCGAAGTCTCTGTTAAGGTTATGGTTCCATGGCTTTTAGTGCTAGTGATTAAAAGATTTTCGTTCGGACACACTAAACACAAATAAATATGCAACAAACAAATCGAGATTTACTCAAATTTCTTCAAAAACAATTCATTTTCTTCAATAAGTTTCTCGAGTCGTTCACGCATGGCCGAAGTTTGATTATGCTTCATTTTCTGTTTAGTTAACTCAATCGCAACTTTATATCCGGTCACATTATGAAAGAGACGAACATGTTTATCGCCAGCAGTCAGAATATATTTACTTAGTGGATCAAATGCCAGGGCTGTAATATCACCCTCGTAAATATTTTCGATGATGATGTCCCTTGTCCCATTAAGGGCTGAAAAAATTTCCACATCAAATCCACTAGATATGGCAGCAACCTCTGCATTTGATGATAAGGCAATACGTGACGGAACATTAGACGGATTGTATTTGGAAGTAACTAAGCAACGTGGTAATTGGCCCAGATGATATTCAACTGAAAAACACATTGAATGTCATTACTATAATCATTTTAAGAAGAAAAGAAAAAATTACTCTTCGTGTCAAACAATTTCCATGTTCCATCCTTTGAAACAGTGGCAACATGTGATGTATCCTGATCGAAAGCAACATCATAGATACCAGAGCTATGTCCAGAGAGATTAAATGCGATAACAGTCTTTAGGTATTCTCCAGTCTTATTAAATTTCACTTCCCATATTTTAACGTCCGGTGAAAATCCTATACACAAACAAAACATTATAAATTCGTTGTTTTTGTTTCGGTTCTAACACAATTTTTACCACATGCAGCAATAAATCGTCCACAAGTCGATATCTTGGCAGAATAATTATTTAAAAGGCAAGTATCCAATGTACCCAAAATGTTCCCCTTGAGATCCCATATGGCAATATCAGTCTTATTCGAACAGCTCATTATAAATCGACCATTGCATGAGATTCCAAATCCAACAATAACATCGCTTTGATGGTGTTGCGGAAATGTATGGACCTTAGTCGGATTTGCCAGAAATCCATCTTTTTTCTCGACCTTTATTACTTCGATGCAATTTTCCAACGCCTTGTGAATAACCAATGCTTTGCAATCGGGACTCCAGGCAACTCGAACCGCATGATCATAGTCAACGTTAACGCGCAGCGATTTTCGTGTTTGTGTGTCACCAATGTTGGTTGCGGTCCAGAGAAGAAGTGACCGATCTAAAAAGAAAAATTTTGTTCAATTAGATTTTTTTTATCTTTAATCAAATTCTTACATAGGCTTCAAGATGGTTGCTTGTGGCCCGTTATAGTTAAAATAAATTATTTTCGTTTTGGTATTTTCAAAACTTTCACCTTAATGCTTAATCTGCACATTTTTTTGGGTAATAGAATTAGGAGGAAGGTCTCTTTGAATGTAATGTCATCACAGTGGACAAAAGTACATAAAGCGCTTACCATTAGTGCAACAGATCTTAGGTTCGATTCTCACTTAAGTAAAAAAAGTCATATGTTTATATCTTTAATAATGGCAAAATATCATTCATCATCATCATCACCAGGCCGTTTTTCGTTCCACGAAAAGCCGTCATCGCGTTCTGTTCATTGCCAAAACTTTCACTTCCGTCCATTCTTTTATTATGGTGCGGCGACATGTTTTTCTGGGTCGTCCTTGGGGATTCCACTCTAGCGCTTCGCGTGCAATATCATCCCTAGATTTTCGAAATGTTTTCGATGCAGTCCCATTTTCTTTGACGAACCTTCTCCATATTTGTGATTCTCAATAGTTCTTCATTTCTAACCCTGTCTGATCACTTCACACTTACTATACGCCCCGTAGGCGCCTGTTCACCTAGAGTTTTGATGTTATAGTAGAATCGACACACAGTTCGGAAAATTCTCAATTTTTGGGTTTCTGGAGATTTGTGAAGCATTTCAGACTTTTCTTAGCATTTCATAAGCAATCAATATATGTATGTGAGTGAATGAAAAACATTTAATAGGCTTGGAACAATAAAATTTGTTGCAATGTTTAACTGAATTTACTTAAACTAATTATAATTACTATGAACTAGGATTGATCGTTTGCAAGTAAAATAAAGTAAATAAAAAGTATGAAATATCATAGCCAAGAAGTAATAATTAAATTCGTAGTAAGGGTTTGTTCGGCTTCGGCACTATTTCAAAGAATTATTCCTTCTCATTAAAATGAACTCTGTTATGATTGTGATTTTTATTATTTATTCACGTTTCACGTTAGATGAAAATTAGATAAATAGCACTAAAAAAAACAAGTTATCTTAAAATTTAGAAATATATAGGTTTCCGTATTTGTTCACATACAATTTATTTGAACATGAACCTGGATAATGTACAAAGGTGTCAACTATGATAATCTTCTACTGATAATCTTCTACTCTATAAAACAAAAAAATGTACACAAAAAATCCGTGTAATAATAAAAGCAAATATTTGTGCACCTATTTTACAAAAAAAATATTGTATGGTAGGCACATCAACTCATATAGAAACACGTATGTTCGTATGGATGGATGTATGTAGGTATATGATTATCAAGTTTTGAAAAATTAAAAAAATGGAAAAAAAAACAATTCACATGATTTTTGTCAGGAAATCGTTTCTTACCTCGATTCCACTCATTTGTAACATTACCTAAGGTAAACCTAATCAATAAAATAAATACATAATAATAACATAAACGCAAAAATTACATAACTCAAAAAAAAAACCTTAGACCATCTCGCTTAAGTGCTTGGCAAATAAAAATTTGTGAAAAAAAAGATTTTTTTTTATTTTTTGTGTCTATTTTGCAATGTTTTCAAAATATTTGCTAGACCTACAATCTCGTTTATCGTACATATGTGATGAGTGGTATTTTTTTTATTAAGCACAATTTTGTGTACATACATTACATATGTACATTACAGTGGCGAACATAAGTTTACGTACACCCGAAAATATTAGCCATAGTTTTATGTAGATTTATGTTCGCAACTGTATATGTGTATATATATCAAAACAATTTTTTTTAAAATAGCCAATATTTTGGGTGTATGTAGACTTATGTTCGCCACTGTACATACATATACACATAGTATGTACCTGTACCTGCTTGTATTTTATATTTATAAGATACAAAATCAGGTCATAGCGAGAGTTTATTAGAAATTCAAGTTGTTATTGATGTAAAATTGTAAATCCTAATTAAAACATAAAACCTATAGATTCCTTGCTATTCAGACATATAACGTTAGAAGGACACTGTTTTTATTTTACAACAAAAAAGTATGATAAACCAACTTCCCCTACCATTAAATTTCGTTCGAAGACGACTATCAAATAACCACCACATAACCATAATAAGATTACGATTGCAACGCGTTTCTAAGATGTATTTACTATACAGGGTGTAACGTTATCGGTGATCCTTAGTAAAATGGTAGATAGAGAACTAAAAATATAACAACAAATTTGACTGAAGAATACCGCTAATGTTATACTCTATCTATACTCAAAACTCTTATACAAAATTAATC
The DNA here is from genome assembly GCA_026745375.1 of Platyura marginata. Lineage (NCBI taxonomy): Eukaryota > Metazoa > Arthropoda > Insecta > Diptera > Keroplatidae > Platyura > Platyura marginata. Next base: position 16,394 of record JANSTT010010211.1, on the reverse strand, counting down.
TCCAGGAAAATGCTCACTTTTCCATTACCATAACGTTAAACCCTTAAGGTCCAAACGACACCTTAACTTTTAAAAAGATTTTAAATTTTCATTCTTTCTTGTTAACCCTTTTATTTTATCTTAACTTTTTCCAAAAAGGTTATTCGGCACAAAATGTTGTAAGTTTAAAAATCACATCTTTAACATTAAGTAAATTTAAAATTGTGTCACTTTTTAAAAAACGATAAAAAAAATATTGTTTTCCCACTTCTTTTTTTTTCATTTTCTCTCATAATAATGACTAAAGTTTTTTTTTTAAATATAATTCCAACGTAGAGGAGGAAAACTATCGATAGTCAGCATTGTCTATAGTAGTCGATAGTTTTTAATAAACTATCGATATACTATCGATAGTTTTCGATATTGTATTTTTATAATTTTTTGCGAATATTAATAGTCATAGTGTCAAATATCGAATGTCGATTTTCAGTTCAGGGTTCATTAATTGGACTTTTTAATTTTTAACAACCCATCAAGCAAATTAACATTTTTTTTTATTTTTTGGTTTTTGGTTTGTGCTTTTTTTTGGTAAACAAAATCATTAATAAACTTTTCTTTTGATATCCGTGTCGTATGCTATCTGCAGATCAATTCCAATAAATTTCGTTAACATTTTACTTATAAATTGTTTATTTTCAAAATTGCCACTAAAGTTATTCTACATATAAATAGACTATCGAACAACTATCAATAGCAACAATCAATTATCGATAGTCCAAAACCCACTCCTCGCCATTGGAATTATCTATAAAATTTACGCTTAACGTTGTCAGTGTATTTAACTCATTTATTGATCGTGAAAAGTTTTAGTTTTACAGATCTTAATTGTGTTGAAGATAAATCTTAAAGTTTTTAATTCTAATTATATTATACGATCAATTAATGTTTGTTGTGTTTCCTAAAATTGTACCATTACAAGCTGAACACCAAATGACATTACTATAGAGTAGATTAGTATAGAATAATTTCACTTCCATGACCTACTCAAAGTTACAGCTTTGATCACGTTTTTTTTTTAAGAATTAACCATTAAGGGTCACATCATTATTTAATTAAGTGTATGAATGAACATGCTGTATAATTAAAATAACACGCGGTATATCTTGCATTTATTTAACAGTTAGCACCTAATACCTACTTACTTCTTATATTATTATTTTTTTTTGTATGTTTGCTCAACCGAAACTAAAAACGCAAAAAAAAAAAAAACTCTGTTTGATCTCTATTTTGTGCTCATATCTCTCTGTATTGAATATTATCAAAAATACCTTGAAATAGTTAGCATCACATACATAAATATATAAATAAATGGCGCGTCATCGCGCACTACTTATTAGATACTTAGAACATTGCATAATTTTTGCCTTATAAGCAAAAATACAATTTACAATCGCGTTGTGTCAAGGTTCTGTTTCAATTTTCAAGAGTAAATTATTTTAACCATTTTTATAGAAATAATAATAAAAACCTACTGTCAATAAATAACTAGTTAGTTTGCAAAAAAAGAAAAAAAAAATGGTGATTTAAATTGAAGTTCAATATTACTGTTTGCAATAAATGGGTACAATATTATATTTGACTATTATAAAAACTCCTATATGTTATTGTTTTAGATGGGCAAGATGTTAGTTTTCCCAATACCAATACATATCTATTTATCTGAATTCTTATCCAGCGGAAATGTATTTGTCAGAATTATAAATCTTGGACATTTGTTTTTATTTGTTTGTATTTCTATGCTAAATAATTCAAGCACAAATGTTAAACTCAATATTTGTTAACTACAAAATTTAGAATCTCCGTTGTGGAAATTCCAAAAAAAATTCCGATATTATTAATAAATTAATTATTAACTAAAATTTTGTTTCAGCTAGTGATTTAAATTTAAATTATTCTCCAAAAGATTATTCTCGCGAAATTATTCTCAAATTTTTAAAACAATGTCTCTGAATGCCCAATTTGCTTATAACTAGGAACAATATGAAAATATAAAAATAAAAATTTATCAAAAATTTTCTTATCAGTTTGTGATAAGAGGGTGTCGTGGTTTGAGGACAATGGGCAGATCAACTAAATTTTTTTGAGAAGTCATTGCTCAGACAGGTCATAATATATGTACTTAATATACTGTCATGTCATGTCATGTCATTATACACTGGACGCTAATGAGTTAATATACCTGCTTAAATATAAACAAATCTCTACAACGAATATCGAAAATATGATGGCCAGACCGAATATCTAATGAAGAACTTTCGGAACGAACGGAACAAAACAGAGCTGCTGATGAAATTAAGAAGCGAAAATGGTGCTGGATAGGGCAGAGGTCTCCAAACTTTTTAGCCTAAGGACTCCTCCACTAAGTCCCAAGAGCCAAGACCTAGCCAGCTCACCATATCCTCATACTGAGAGCGGGGGTTCTCATAGGAGAACAGGACAGCAGTAAGTAATTAAGTAATCTGTGATATAGTCTCAAAATTTTATAGTAAAAATTTCAAGAATTTAGCTTTTGTGAATAGCCGCCGAAGACATAAAAAAGTGTCATTGATATAGGTATTTACATTTTAATGGTTTTTGATTGGCTGACCTATTAATAAAATAATTAATATATAATTTATAATAAATAATAACAACAGACCCACTTCCATTGGTTGCATGATTTCCGTTAAAATGCCTTTTAATAATCAAAGTGCTAATATATCTGTTCATAAATCCATTAATTAAAATATGTATTGCAAAAATCAAATTAATTTTTAACACAATCTTAGGTTGCATAGACGCTACATTATATGTTAAACCATTCCAGTTTTATGTATTCATAACTATAAAGTCTATTTTATAAGAGACAAGTCTGTGCCGAAGCCGATACAATGTTATAGTGAAAGTAGAAAAGAAAGTGAGGGATCCAAAGTCTTGATTAATTAATTTTAAACTGTCTGTATTTTATGTGCAATTTTCTGCTATAAATTGTATTACGAAAAGTGGTTCATGTGTAAAACTATTAATATTCGATCAATTCAACTTTCATGTAGGTACTTTTAGTTAATAATTGTTAGGAAAAAGAAAAAAAAAATTATTATAACGATACCAAGTCTATAAATAGGAAAAATAATGATAGGAAAATATATATATGTAAAAGCAAATTAACTCTCTATGGATATGGATTTGTTGTTTTTTTAATTTACAACAGGGATTTGGATTATGACTACTGGTAGAAATTGTCTTATACAATTATCATTTCCTAATGTATATTTTTTGTCGGTGTTGGCAACACTATTTTCGATTTTTTTCTTTTTTTTCTTCTTTTTAGTAATTTACATTCACCGCCACATTATAAGTATTTCTTACAAAATATTTGTTTTATTCCTCTATTAGTACCCAAATAAACTGTTCATTCTTTGTTCATGGGTTACCTATTTTATTATGCGTAAATGTACCTCTAAATATAACTTTTAATTCATAATATTTTAATTAAAAAAAAAAATTCGTGATTTGATTTAATAATTTTTTTTTCTTTATGTCATAAACCATAATAATACTTCATATATGTATATAAAAGATCAAGAAAGGAAGTGCACGATTTCTTTAAGGTGTTGTGTAACCTTGCAATTTAAAATTACTTAAAAACGTGGCACGGGTGCAATTCATTAACACAATTAATTTATTAACATGTTTTAATGTTAATAAATTATGTATTATTGGAATGGAACAATGTGTTAACAAGTATATTATTTTTAGTTGACATGTACGACGAAAAATATTTCCTTTATTATTTTACTAGCTGGTACTTTATTTTTGAAAGTTTCTTTTGGTCTTTTGTTTGCATCTCAAATAAAATGATTTTTTAAGCTTTTATTATTCTTTTTTAATAATTCTTAGAAATAATATCACAACTTTTTTTCATATTGATTCATTTGTTAGTTTTTCATACATTTTTACGTGCCGTTTGATACAAAGTTTTTAACGCCCCCTAACCCTTTGCACTTCGAGTGTTTTGAACACAGAATCTGCTAGTCATTAAACGCAAACTACAATGTGTAACTGATTTATGTTCTTTTCTTAGAATAATGAGTGGCGCAATTGCGGCGCCTACGGATTTAGTGCACTGATAGCAAATAGTGCAATAAAGCGACGCCTACACGGAGTTGTTCTCGTGAAATTGGTCCTTTTCCGTCTGTGATGAAGACAAATTTTAACAGTTTATTAGGTTAGGTGGCTTCGCCTTAATGCACCTTCAGCATAGACCACTTTTTGGGGCAATAGCTATTACTGTACCTCTTGTTACATTTATCTTAGTTGATATGGCAATCTTGTGGTATTTCCTTTATGAAACCTTACAAATGCTCACCATTCCACCGACACTTTTAAGCATTGCCATTCTAAATATAATGCAATTATTTAGACGGTTTTTAAGTGCCACCCGTCCTTAAATACATTTTATGTCAAAAATATACACACAAAAAACAAATAAGTGAAACTGTTCAAGTTTTTGAGAGTGACGTGTTTGAGTTTTCGAGATTTTCATATAAGTATAATTATGTTTCGACTTTTCGAGGTTTTGAGTTTTCGAGATTCTACTGTAAATCATTTTCTCCAAATATATTGGGAATAGAGACAAAATTTATATGACAAAAATTATAAAAAATAAAAAATGGAGATTCCATTTTACATAATTTTTAGGGTTTTTAATCATTTACTCGAATAAATATATTCGGAATTGAGGAAAAGTAATATGCCAAAAATTATAAAAAAATTAAGATTTCATTAAAAAATCAAAAAATTTAACAATAATGAATCGGCGTAGTATTCTTTAAATACATTTCCGGTTTAATTAGTTTTTTACATTTAGGAAACTCCTCAAAAGTGCAAAGTTTAGTTTTAAAGTATCTAGCCATCCACACATTATCTTGTTAAGATGGGGAAACCTATATACATACTATATATACAAGATCAGGTTATGGTTCTTGTGAGTATCTCATGTTACTTGTATTATCAGATGTGGTAACATTGTAGGTTGTAGCGTTTGTTGGTGATATACTAAACGGTGCATTGGTCTGTCTGTATGAAACCATTGTGTTGAAAAATTGTGTAACAAATTCATGTAGCAAATGTAACTTTTGTCGTGTAACATTTACATTTTTTATCAGTAACAAATTAGGCCATTTGTTACTTTAACAACCCTGATGGTATCCTTGTCCATACTTGATTGACTCTTTTGTAGATTATTTTTGTTAAATCAAAGAAACAATGCTGAGTATTTCTCGTTATTCTTTTTCCCCACCAAATTACAGTAATTGTATGAACCTCTGCTTTGTTTCAGAAAAAATTGTTTTATATAGGCTATCTCCATAACACTTACCTTACCCTTGTTTAAATTTAAATAAATCTTATGTGCATAAGGAAATCGGTGATTTTTATTTGAATAAAGTGGAAAGACATTATTCAGGTATTAACAAGTTTAATTAATCTCGTTACATATTTACTTATGTATAACATTTTTATATACATAACATACATTCACTTAAGTTTTATTTTTATAAAACTAAAATTATTAAGCAGAATGAATTTGCTCAGGTATATACATATATATATATACCTACTATAACTCTTGTTATGTTTAACAATTTATTCATATATCTATATATATTTTTTTGTTTTTATTTTTTAAAAAAAAAAGATTTTATTAAAAAATTGAATTTGTTTTCTAAAATTGTAAAAATCGTAAATACAAAATAGGAACAAACGAAAATTGAATTGAAGATTCGAACTTGCTAAATTTTCGCACATTTTTCTTTTTTTTTTGTTGCAAAATTTTAAAGTTTTAATTTATGCATATCAAGTAAAGGTAGCTATAGTATTAATATGGAGAAAAAAAAACAAAACAAAACTAAAAAAATATGCTCTAAATAGCTAAATAGATGAATAATAAATAAATGAATAATGTAAACTAACAAATTTGATACAAATGATTTCTTAAAATGTCTACTAATTTTATATTTATAAAAATCACAGCAGTATTTTTTTTTTTTTTTGTAAATATCTTAAAAGTTTAATTTTCACAAATAAAATTTTTTGTTTTCTTAACAGCCATCAACAAGACAGTCGTTTGTCTTAAAATGTAATCTAACACACTGCTGCTGTCGTAAATTGATCGGTTTCACATAATCGATTCTATATATGAATCCTTTTTTGTTTTTTTGTTTTTTGTTTTTTTTTTGTTTAAATACATACATAACTAATAAGTACGTTTATCCAAGACTTCAAAGAATATCATTGAGATTATCATTCGATGTATTATCAGTGATTCAATATTCTTTTTAAGTCATGGACATATTGTTCACAATTGCTCAACCAAATAGCATTTGGTCCCTTGCATAATTTAAATAAGAATCGTTTAAAAATTGTTCAAAACGATAATATTTCAAATAGTTATGATCAATTTGTCATATTTAAAAATAATTGACCATTCAAATTGACCAGAAACTCCTGTCGGCCTCATCTTTATGATGAACGAATGTCATATCGAACGAGCCACAACAACAATTCCAATGTAGCACGGCTATCTTCAAAGCTACTATGGCCGGTCTCCGATGTTTGGATGTCTCGTTTTAGAATACTTTTCGTTATCGATTTAAGTGATCGTCTATATGGAAAACCCAAATTATGTGGAAACAATGCGGATGTATCAATAACGGTTTTGTGTATAATTTTCAATACTCTAAGATCATTATCGAGTGCATGGCCAATCAGTATAGTTTCGGCGCTGATAATGTTTAATAGATCATTTTGTACCTCTTTCAGTGTTTTGACACTTCCGTTTTTGGCAGCCAAATGTTTTTCGGTGATGCCAGAAAATCTCGTGTTATAATCGATGACCGAACACGTTGGTTTCACATATTTTTCATAGGCTAATTGACCATCAACATTTACCAACGTTACCTTTGTTACCTCGAGACCAATTGACGTAAAACTCATTTCACAATCCAAAGCATAGACGCCATAATTGCCATCATCATATATTTTGTTTGATGGTTTTGTTGAAACAAAATCGTCGAACGGTCCGTTAAAGCCATCTTTAATTCCGGTCCATACATGAAGTTTACAATAAGTGCATCCATCAGATGTTTGATCTTTTCCACAACACGTGTACAAATTTACCGATTTACCATTTTTACAAATTATTTCCCGTTTTCCATAATGATATAGGCAATGTTCATCGGTCAAGTATTGACCACTTTTCAACACGCTAAACGTTTTTCTACACCGAGCGCAACTTTTTTCATTGGAATCATCGTTAATTTGATGATATTGTTCATCGGTTATTTTTACCGGAAAAATATTATCCTCATCACCAATATCGTTTGTATCGCTGTCGCCAGATGGAGGACTTGAAGTACCGCTTCCTTGGCCACTGTCACCCGATTGATAGGCGGCCTTTTCCAATCCATCATCTTTATTCACAATTACCATTTCTTTGTAGAAATGTTGTGATGAATTGTATTTTGGCACAAATTCCCTCGCATTTACGTCAAAACCGGTCGTTTCCGTTTTAGCGGTACAATCGTTCCATCGAGACTTATAAATGGCCGCTTGATTATTGCCATATTTAAATGCATAGCCCATTTGATTTTGTTTATCTTCTTTTAATCGATATTTATGCATGATCATAGCCAAAACATGTTCGGGTAAATCGAGTTCAAAGTATTCCCGTAATGATGGCGTTATTCGAACACGATTTACTTCGGACATTGGTGTGAGACGCTTTTTCGATATACTAGTTGAAGTGCATGCCTTTGATTTACGCTGTTTATTAACAGGCAAAATGGTTTCTTTATTTTCTTTCTCATTATTTGAACCATTCGTGCTACTGTCACTAGCATTTGATATTGATTTTCGATTTTTTCTTTGTCTTCGACTCATTGAACGACCGGTTTTTGACGTATTACTTGCAAAACTTGTATTATGCGAACGATGCTGTTTCGGCGAATCTTCGCTGCCACTGCTTGTGTTGTCATCACCTGCATCTGCATCACCAGAATCTGGCATTGATGTAGCTTTAAATAACGAAGAAAAATAACAGTCAATTACAATGTTTTTTTTTTGGTATTGTTTGCAAATATTATTATCTATAATAACTACAACGTTTAAAATAGTGAAAACTTTGTGTTAAGTCAGCAGCGTGCAAAAGCGTCCCACTTTATGTATATTATACATTCACACACTATATAGTACTTCTATACACCACACCAACCAAAATATTTGTTTTTTTTTTCTTTTAACCATTAATCCATAATAATGAAATTAGTGATCCATGTTTTTCTACCAATAAATAATAAATAATGTTATAATGATTAAAATTAATGTTCTATGAATATTATAAGTATAAAATGTATAAAATATAGATAGTGTAAAAATTAATACATTATTATTGGTTTAAAAAAAACTAGATTTTTATGTAACATAAATGTTTTAAATGTGTGTTAAATTAAAACAGTACCATAACATATGTCAAATACCATATTTAAAAATGATTCAAATAAATTTATTAGTACTTATTATATATATGCATGTATGTATGTATGTATGTATTTATGTATACCTAATCCTGAGCCATATAACCAAGAATTTTGTTATAAAGTTAAAAGTAGTTTGTAGGTTTGCGGAAATAGAATTCCGAATTTTTAAATTTTATAAAAGTCCTTTTTTATCCTTTTATGCTTCCATACTGTATAAATATAAAAGGGAAACTTTCAAAATGTTTTTTCGTATTGACTCCATGAATTAGAAGTTTTGCAAAAAAAATCCAATAAAAATATTATTCACTCGATTCGCTCGTCACCACGATAACTTTAGAATGGTTTGCGGTAGAAGCTTTGTTTTTTTTATTGGTTAAATTATGTCTAGGGTTTATAATATTGTAAATGGGCAAAATACTTTCGAAGGGTGAGGGATCGGTATTTTAGTATGGAAGCCGTGTAGCTTTACTTAGCGTCCTTTTTTTAAAATTTAAATCTAATTTCATTTAAACATTTTTCAACAGAATCATAATTCATGCGTCAAATTAGTCAAATTTGTAGTTAGAAATATATGAGCCGAGGCTAATTTTAGTTTTGGTGTACAACCTAAATATAAAAATACCTTAATGCCAACATACAAAAAGAATATGAAAGAACGTATTAATCAAGAGACGCTTTTTCCCATAACTACAATAAAACTCTAGAAATTTAGTTCAGCTAAGTCGCAACATTTAATTAGCTCAAATGTTGTGCCGACAGATTTTTTTATTGTCATACGTTTTTTAGAAGTTCTTTTTAATCCATTTTTTGTTTGTTTATTCTAACAAGTTCCAATCCATTTTTCCATTTTTAATCATAATCAATCTGTAATTCCCACTAATATCTTATTGAAAGAATTTAATTTTATTGCATTACAATTGGGATTTGTGTGCCACCCAGATGAAATGATTGAGAAACATTTCTCTACAAAAAACATCTACCTACAGTTAGTATTACCTACATAGACATTTCATTTTCCAAAAATTCTACAATAAAATCTCACGAAAAATACGAAACAGGCTCATTCTGAAAAACCTTAAGCACCTTTGATATGTACGTACATACATACATACATATATGTCTCTGTAAATAGAAAACATACGGAATTTCTTAAACTGTTTCGTAAAATGTCTACTAAAAAAAATTATTTTTAATTATGGAGCTAAAATTCTTTTGAATGAGTAATCAAAAAATTTAATTTTTCAACAAAATACCTATTTAAATGGTTAAGATTGTTTTATTGCGGATTTAGATCATTGAAATGTATTAGATTGATTGCTATTATAACAACAACAACTGTTTTATATTGACTTAAGTATTAGTTTTTATTATTTAATTAATAAAAACACCTTTCAGACTTATTACGGTTAGTAATAAATATGTAAACACTATAATATACAGTAATTACCTATAAAATGGTATTTACTTTTTTAATTCACAAATTAAGTAGGTTGATTTTATTAATTTTTCACTATTTAATAACTGAGTATAATTAATTAAATTAATAATATTAATTTTAAAAAAATGCAAGAAAATCAAAGTGCAACATCTCTTAAAACACTGAGCAAATTGCAATGCAGCAAAATCTTTTATTTTATTTTTAATTCTTTTTTTTTTGTTTACACTGCCACAAATATACATATGAGTCGAGTACATACGTATTTGTATAATAAAATATACACTCGCTAATCTTTGTGCTATTCTTATCTGAATAAAAAAAAAAATGCCGCCGTCACAAGACGCTTTATCATTATTTTTAATAAAGAAAAAAATAATAATAAGTAAAATGCGTAAATTGTTTATCGTACAAATTAAGGTAAGCGAATATAATGTATAAGTATTGAGTATGTTCTTAATAATTTTGATTTCTTTATTTATTTTTGATTAATCATTTGTAGATACCGAGTATAATACGCGCGCGGCACAAATATATTTTTAAATAATGTGTCAATGTAATCATATACCAGACTTTTGATTACATTATTACACACGGATAGTAATGTTTGTATGAATATTTATAAATAATTAAAACTCTTTTGTTTGACTTATTTATTTAAAAAAAATTCCATTATTAAATGATTGTCTCAATAAAATATTTAACAGACCATAAAAATATGTGTAACAGTAAAATTTTGAATATGTTGTTTTGATTATCTGAGATGTTTTTATTCAAAATAAAATCAAGACGATGTTTACTTGTTTACTACAAGATAAAGAAGTTGTATTGTTAGTTTGTTTCTAAATTCATTCAACGCATTATTTTAAATTTTACATTTAACTTCTAAACATTTTTTTGTCAAAATATATGTAGATGTTTAAAAACTAAATTTTTAATTCATTTTGAAGGCATAATAAGTTGTGTAATAAAAGGTGAAATAAAGGGTGAAATTAAACCTACTATTGAGACTAGTAAGAAAAAAATATTTGGCTACGGCGATTATAATAATAAACCCATACATACAATAAGTACTTATTTATTATCTACGCTACGACTTTGTCTTTATCTATTTTTTCTGTACAGCAAACAAATATTGAGTAAATTGTAAAATGATTAAAAACCCTAGAAATGATATAAAATTGATTGCAGCGCCATAACAGTAGGTCGTGGAACTTTTCGCCCTATGAATGAAATTTTTATTTTTTTAATCTCTTGAATTTTTGTTACGTTCATTTTTCTCTAAGCCGAATAAATTTCGAGTAAATGATTAAAAAACCTAGAAATTAATATAAAATTGATTGTAGCGCCATAATGGTATGGGGTGGATTTTTTGGTCTAATAGTGAAATTAAATCTTTATTTTTTGATTCTCTATAATTTTTGTCATATTCATTTTTTCGTTCAACCAGTTTAACAAAAGCACTTTTACACGACAATGCAATGTCAGTAGTGAATTTTCTTATACGTACATGACGCTATGAATGTGTAAGAGAATTTTTTCATTTTCTATCAAGAAAGCAAGCAGAATGGAACAATTTTTAGTTTAATTGTATGTATTAGTGTTACGTCTGTCACGACCAATTCATTTTAGATGCAAAGTTATATTAAAACAACTAACTCCTTTTCATCGTGCACCCTTTATACCTGCAAAACCGGTTTAACAAAAACGAAAGACAAAACGTGTGAAACAGCCCATTAAACTGTCAGCTCTCTAGCTCCAGCCTTTTAACCGAATTCTTGATCATGGACGGACATGCATATTTCGACTTAAAATTTCACGAGAAAGACGATGGTGAATATTAGGGAACGTTACAAACTCTAGCTATTGACTTTTAAATGACCTCTTAATCTAAAACCTACGATAGGTATGTTGTAAAAAATTATTTAAATTTGTGAATGAACTGTAGGAATGTTATTTATGAATTAATATCGTTAATATGTAGGTACATTTGAATTCTAATTTTTTCTAAACGAAATATTTTTGGTTAGGTTGGTATTCACTATTTTTTAAAGTATAAAATTAAAAAATTAAGAAGAAACTTAGGATAGAAAGACTAAGTGAAAGAAGCTTTAAACAGTTAATAATTAAAAAAAAAGAAATTTTAATTTACCTTCAGAACAAGTAGCTAAAAATTTGCCATTGCTGGAGTAGTCAATATCGTACACTTGATCGGTATGTCCTTTTAGCGTTGTCATAAGCCATGGATGATTAAAATTTTTATCGGATCGTTTATTGCTACCGGAACGTTGTTGTTTTTGATTTTTCGTCGATAGCTTGGCAGTTTGTTTTTTCGGTTCCGATGCTGCTGTTGAATGTTCATTTGTACTTTGTCCATTTGTCGAATGTGTATTTGACTTCGAATAGTTGGTACTCGTATCTGGAACAAAGGAAACAAAAATAATTTAAAAACATTTCTCATAAATATTACTATATTTCTCACAAGTCATCGCTATATATTTAGTAATAAGTATAATAATAATATAATTTCGTATATGCTCTATTGATTAAAGCATAAAGACAAATGATTTTCTCTACTCATCGAATTTCATTATTACCTTATTTTGCATACATACATTGGTATATTGTTAGCATTAGAAATGTTTATTTCATTTCAATGATTAAACATCAAACATCACGTCTTTCGATATAAGCACACATTAAATTAATGCTCAAAATAAAAATATTTATTCTTTAATAGCCCTGAACGTAATTATGAAACTTTTCTTCGTACCTAACTATACTTACTATACAATATGCGGACTGCAAAGACTTCCTTACTAATAACCATAATTCATTAATTATTGTAAATGTTTTTTTTTTCATTTTCTTTTTTATTATATTTGACTAAGACAACTTATGAGGTACAAATAAATATGCAAATTTAATATGAAATTGATTTCATCAGCGAGATATGACATACATAATGGACTAATAATGTCTAACGATTTTATATTAAATTATGTAGTGGGGTGGCATCGCAAATAAAAGTAAATCTAAATTAAACCAATTATAACATACCTACTTCTTTTTACTTATTAGCATACATAGAATTGAAAACCGAAAACGGAAATTAACTGCTATTTTTGATCTTTCAATTATTCTCGCCACGTGCGTCATCGGAATCCTATTTCAGGTTGCGATTAGCATATTTTGTGTAGAATCTAGCTTAATCCTTTTTACACAATTTCACTTTTAGAAATAATGATAACTCTGAACTCTTATTTTCTTATGGTAGTCCTAAACTTATGAGTGTTTTTTCCACGAGTTGAAGGTTTTGCAACAAAACAATGGAACAAAAATGTTGGTCACTTGGATGGCTCGCTCGTTAACTAAAAAGCGCTTTGAGCTAGAAGCTTAGTTTTTTTTTTATTGGTTGAAATATGTCTAGCACGGCTGGTATTGTGAATGGGCAAAATCCTCTCACTCCTTCGACTCCCTTCCATACAAATTTTTTTGTGAATTCTTCTACAAGACAAAATTGTATGTACAAAAAAGTTTTTATTTTGTGTACTGGATAATAGAATACTTATCGTCATTTTTTATTCATCTTTAACTTTAACCCATATAGGACCCCCCCCTATACTAAAATACAATAAAATTGCAATTTTTTGACTAAAATATTAAAAAGTTTTTGTTGTTTGTGTTGTAAAAGGAAGTTACCATTTTTGATCTTCCGTTAACCTTTATACGACCCACCATACTAAATTACTATTATATTAAGTATACTAAATTACTATTAAGTATTTATTTTTATGAAATTGAAAAAAAGGTGGGGGAATGGTGGAGGAAAAGTAGGGGTGGGGTAGTTCAGTATGGCTTTTACTTAGCAGTATCTTTAAACCGCTTTTAAAACGGATCGATTTGATTTCGGTGAACAAATAAAATAACCGAAACGGAAAAATTAAATTAGAAACGTAACTCTAGTCTAAACCGAAACGAAGAACATTTCCGTTCTCTCTGTATTTATTGAATTCGCTTTTTTTGCGAATTCGCATCGAGATTTCTAGACATTTACACTTAATTGTCAAAAATTTGTCATGCAGTATGTACTAACAGTTAGAGTCGATCCTGCTGTACTACTATGTACAAGTACATATATTCACTTAAATATTATATATTCTTATGCATACATTTATAGCATTACTGATTATCTTAACAGTTTTATGTAAAAACAATCAAACAACCTTAGAACAGTTATATTATTACTTTTGAAAATGAATTATAAAGTAATTGAACCTCGAAGAGAAAGATTTTCTATAGATGTATTTAATTGTACGGTTACTCTTGATTTAAGAATGAGGTCAAAAAACTCTTTATTGTTTAAACATTAAAGTATTCATAAGTAGGTATACATTACATTGGTAAATAATTGTTGTTTTTTGTAATTTTAATTATATATAAGTATATGTATATTTATAAATTAATTGAAATTTAATGTTGGTGATTCATGGGTGTTGTATTATTAAAATTCTTAAAATTATTGTTATCACTGGTTCAAAAGAATACAATAAACATTACAGTACAATTAAAACGATAACCAACCTAATTAGATTTCTACAAAAACCAGACCAAAATTAATCGTTGAGTCAGCTACATAATATAATATAATGATTTAAGACTTTATTTTTTTTTTTTTTAATTTCTTGATAGGATTAGTCATACTTGAAAGTTTTTCAATCGATATCGTTTTTGCATGATTTTTTTGCGCTTTTTAAATTGATAATCGTGTGTTTTGGGGATATCCCCAAAATAATTAATATTAAGTAATAATTTGGGTTTTTATATATATACAGTAGACTCTCGATTATATTTATACTTATTTATTTACTCTTGGAAATAAAAATTTTATGTTAAATTTACCGAACCAATTTTTCACTCAGTTATATTTACACCAAGCGGATTTTGATACCGTACACTCAGTTATATTTACTAGCCAAACGTTTTCACTCAGTTATATTTACAACACAAACATATGTGCGATAGTATAAAATACATTTGGAAATCCAAGACCGTCTCGGTGTATGTAAATTAAACAATATTGTGTTCCATTACAAAATTAAAATTTATTATAGAAATCACCAAAAATGTTAGGATTGCTCTGTATCATGAACACGTGTCTTGTTTTTTTCCAAGAATTCCATTTTTATGTCCCAAAGTAAAAAATTACATTGTATTTTGGCATTTTATGTTGAGCTATTAAATGGTCAGCTATTGTTCTCGTAAGTATCATACAAGTAGTCTTGACCTCCTCCATCAGCTTCCTGCAATATTTGTGCAGTTTGGCACCCGAATTTTTCATCAATAAGCTTTCTATTACCACTACGCACTACCCTATAGTATTCTACATCTCTCAGTTATATTTACCACTCAGTTATATTTCAAGCGCTTACATTTAATTAGTACATATAATCGAGAGTCTACTGTATATACGTAATAAAGTAAAAATTCACGAACCAAGATGATTCTTCTCTCTTTAGATTTTTTTTTCTTGGTGCATTATAACTTTTATATGCGGAAAAGGCTAACTTTCTCCCAATAAAGAGAGTGTTTGAAAGCAAGTGTTATGATTTGTATAGGATGTAGGTCTAGGTATATACATAAATTAAATGGAAATTCTATCAAGGTTGAAGAAAAAGTATATATGACATTTAAAAAAAAAACAATTAAAAACTCGATCCAAAGTTCACAGAAGTTTACTATGGTACCAATATATATTTTATAGTCTTACTCAATTATCATATAAAAGTGTAATAACAATGTTATTTGTGGGTTCTTATCTACAACAAATATGTTTGGTTATATCAATTTTCTAAATTTCTACAAAAAACCAAAAACGTAACGTAATAATTTAATTTATGGGAATTTTTTTAAGTTTCGTTATTCCAAAACGATAAATTTATTGTTGTTGTTGTTATTTTTATGTGTTTTTTCGCGCTTCCCGTGCATTAAGGTGATATCCCCAAAATGATTAATAATAAATTGTTTTTCGATGAAAAAAGTTTTAAGAAAAAACTTATAAACCAGTTTTGGAATAAAAGGATATCCGGATAATTTGTTTCCACAATTAACTCTGTATGACAGTGGCGACACGTTTATGTATTATAGGTGCTGCGAAGCCCTTAACAATTTTTCGATTTTTTTCTTTTAAATATATTTAACATTATCGAATATTTACGATCGATTAACTTCAATAAACCTAATATTAATCATAGCGGCCACTCTATAAAATCTACTATAGTGGTGCGACAACCTGATTGTTGAAGAGTTATTATTCGTTTTAAACGATGGTGGCTCTAGTATCGAATATGTTTAAACTCGCTTCATTTCGCCTTCATATGTCAAGTGAAAGTGAATGTCAATGT